>JAYJMH010051270.1:0-13549 GCA_036873815.1 Phacellophora camtschatica | reverse complement strand
CTATGAAAATTGGGTTGTAATTTTGTTGGTGTGGTAACATGCAAACATGTGGGTGTGGGTTTTATTGGATGAGATACGATGCTGTTAATCTCTTTAGTCATTGAATTGCCTGTTAAGATTGTTCATTAATATTGACAATGTTCATTAATATTGACAATGAATCAAATGGATGTTTCTTGATTTAATAAGTAAATTAAATAAATATAAGAAATAAACATTTCTAGAGTCAATTTATTTGTTAAAGATTCATAAGAAAAAATGTGGCATCCTTGAGATGTTTAGTTGGATGAATCAGTATTTGGAAATGATGGAAGTTATCATTTTTCTTTTAGAATATCATGTGGCATTTCACGAAGATGTTTCCAGTTCGCTCACTGACAAAATTTCAAATGAAGTCAAATCAATCATCAAAAACTTAACATCACTTCAACGAGATGACGAATCTAAAGAAGTTGATGAAAATTTAAGTAATGAAGAATGTGAGGAACTTTCACTAGGTGGCAAATCTATAGTTGAAATGTTGACTATGAAGCCATACAACATCCCTCAATTAGCCTCTATTTTTAAAATTTATAAAGAAAAGTGTTTTTTGGATATAACAGACAGTATTGAAATTGAATTTCAAGACGAAGTTGAGGCAATTTTACAAGCAATAGGTGAGATGCTCCAAATTTTTTTTTGCCATTTGATAGCCCCTTAATAATGAGAAATGTTGACAAATATTTGGAGACATAAAGCATATGTTTAATAATTCAATTTTTTTGATAGATTGTTTTGGATGGATTGTTTTGCATAGATTGTTTTGGATAGATTATTTTGGATAGACTATTTGGATACATCAATGTGTTTTATATTTCTAAAAACCAATGAACAAATATTTCATATTGAAAAAGATCTGCACAAAATATTTCTAAATATTCCAGACAATTTCAAAAATATATTTTTCTTATTTTTACAATATTTTTCATATTCCTTAAAAAAATACAGTTAATTATTTACATTTCTAGACTGCTTTTGTGACCTGATTTCAAACAAAAATTTTAATTTAAAGAATCAGTTTCGTTATCTTGCAGAACAATAGGTATTTAAATTAATGCTCGCCTGAACAGCATTTTTATAGAAATAAGAAAATCTATGAAAATTGGGTTGTAATTTTGTTGGTGTGGTAACATGCAAACATGTGGGTGTGGGTTTTATTGGATGAGATACAATGCTGTTGATCTCTTTAGTCATTGAATTGCCTGTAAAGATTGTTCATTAATATTGAAATGAAAAAATTTAGGTTCACAGTAAACAGATCACAAGAGATGGTAATGCTTTTTTCATACCTCCATGATAATAATAATCTTTTTTCTCAGAAATAGTATGTTTTACATGGTTGTTGTTATTCTTGTCTTCCTTTAATTCTTGTTATTTATTCTTTGCACCGTTCTCTAAAGTTAGTCTCTCTATCTTTCTTTTTGCAGTCTCTATTTCACTCGTTTACAATTTTTCATTTTCATGTATTGTATTCATTGTAAACTAAACAAGGTCGAATCGAAAGAACACTTCTTTCAGAGAGCACCAGTGTTGCTCCTCGTTAAGTTTCCCCCTCTAAATAAAACCTGTTGATTCATAATATAGATTTCTTCTTTTCGTAAATCTCTTTGTCCTTATAAATTATCTCTCTGTCCCCTCCCTCCCTCCCTCTTAGTGTTTAAATTAATACAACTAATTATGATCGAAAGATTTAACAGCAGGATCCACAATTAAAAATGTTTGTTACCATAATTTTTTTATTGCAGTTGATATCGTTCAAAATACTCCACTGCATTTTGCAAAGCAAATAAAAGATGCTCTTTCAAAAAGACCTATCAACAAAGATAGAATTTCATTTCTTATTATTGGTCGTTTTTCTGTAAGTTTTTACCTTTTCTCACCCTATTAATTGGCAGTGGTATTTGAGTTGACCCACAAATCTAGAAGAAAAACACAAACCCAAAAATCTAATAGAATGGCCCATGTTATGATGCAACATTGTTAACATTTATATGATATTTCTTAGCTTTTTTCTTCAAAAATATAAGATTTTATAAAATTTTTGAAGCCAAAATTAACATAAAGCCAAGACCCAAAAATATATTATTGAATCGAAATCCCAGATCCAAAAATATAGAACAAGTCCCCTACGCAAGTCAGGTGGTACTTGCTGCCACATGAGAGTTCAGCCATCCAGGTAACCGCAAAAATTTGGTTGAATAAGCTTTTAATGATGTGAAATCTTTTGATTTACAAATTTTAGCTCTGAAACAGTCTTAAGAATTCCATGTGAGGAACAGTGTTAAGTTAATGGCTTGTCTTGCCATGTATAGTGTTAATGTTTTGTTTTAAAATTGTTTCTCCTTAGGTTGATTACATGGAAATTGAGAAAGCATACACAGAAATAGCAAATTGCTCTTTGAGCTTAGATATTGAAAACAATCTTAAAGATTATCTAAAAGATTTATTTCTGATGATCCTTGAAAGGTCAAAAAGAATTTAGAACCATTTTTTGTAAGTATTTACAATTTTATATGCCAGACCGTACACCAACATGGAGTTCAAATTTTTCAATGGTTGATCTCATCGTTTTCTCATAACCAATTGAACAACGTTTGCACCTTGTTCATATTGCAAAAAACATAAAAAATGAATCTCAATTAACAGATATGAAGCAAGACCTTTTAGATTAATCTGCAAAAACGTTTTTTACAAAAACTGCAAAAACAGAGTGTGCAATTCATTTTATTTCAGCAACTCAAAATGGTCTAGGCTCTGTTGGAACTATGCTGCAAGGTGTTGTTATTCAATTTGAAAATGATGAGATAAACCATTCTAAGATTTGAACACTATTCTCGAGACACATATAGACACTTTTTATCAATTTAAAATTCTGAAAATATCAGACTTCGCAGAGATGAAAACATATTTTCCAATCAAACATAAAAAAGGTTTCTAAAAAAATGAGAACCTCTCCGTTAAATCTATGACACCTTCTGTCTTTTGGAGGAGAAGGTTAGAACACCTTCCAAACCTACCGTTTTCAGAATTCTCGGTCCAATCAAAAACACATTCTGAGTCTATTAAATGTAAGTCAGAATTGGTATCAATCAAACACACCACCAAATTTTTCCATTCAGCCTGTCTCATAAGAAATTTCCTGGGTATAATCCCATATTTTTTTTGCTTTGTGTTTTATTTGCCAGTTGTTGATGCCATATAAATACAACTTGGCATAGTATGAACAAGGTAACTACAAATTTACCAGATTTTTTGTCACCAGACTTCACAACTACAAAAGTGTAATGCCCTAGAATTTGATTTGTTTCTGTTGAAATGGGTTTTATTTAAAATCAGGAGTAAGTTGAATTATAATTCCCAAGAAAAGAATTCCTTAAATTGAGCTCAGGATTTTAAAACTTAAAATCTTGAGCTCAAGTTAAAAGTTAAAACCTTTAAAAATTTGTGACAAATCTATTTTCAATACCTTAACTTCAAAGAATTCCAACAGCAACTGTGCCCTTTCATTTTTTGACAAAATCATCACAGAAAATGCCTCTGATTTAGAAAATGCATGGACTTAGAACAAAGGAAAAAATCTCTCTGCACAGGCCTTACTTTCCAGTCCAGTCTGTTGAGTGATATTTCCAGACTGGAAAGTTTGTAAAGTGCACGGGAAGCGAGCGAGCAATAGATTTGTGATGTAATCTTCTGTTTATTTCATTTTGCACGGGCAAGTTATTGCTCTCGCATGACAAATTTTGGTGACATTTAATGTGTGTCCTATTTTAAATCAACAGTTCACAGAATTACACCACATGAAGAAATCTTCCTTCTGGTGGACTTTTAACAACAACACAAATAAATATGGAGACATTTCATCATTTTGTGTAGTGTATGTAGTCTATAATACAACAGACAGGATTTAACCCTGTGCCATTTTTGATATTTATTTATATTGTGCTGCTAGAACAGTTTAATATTAATTTTGATAAAGCACATACTTGGTACTAATGAAATTTTATTCACTTTTATATTTTGTAAAACTTGTACAGTAGAGTATTAGGCTTAGGCCTAAGTCTACATTTTAGTTTGTACCGCAATCGCAGTAAGTAGTACCGTATATGGAGATGTGTGTATTGAATATCGAAAAAAAAAATGAGAATTTAATTTGATTAATTTCTTGTGTGTCACATTTCTAGTGATTGAATGTCGTTTGTATCCCTCACAAAGAAAAAACAAGAGGAGCAAATGCTGCAATAAAATGATGGTTGGTATGAATAATTTTCCACACGCCGCCACCACTCATGTTTTTGGAAACGACGACGGGAATTGGAGCCTATTATTAATGTATTATAAAACGAACAATGGAAATGAAATTTTCAAATTTGAAGCAACATAAATGATACCTGTTCATAAATATCCAAAGAATACTCAACCAAACTCAACCCCAATCTTCAGACTGTCTTTTCTGTGAAAAGTAAAAATTAAAATTTCGCGCCTTGCTGTTGTTTTTAAAAGAGTCACGTGACAACGAACAAAATGTAATTTTTCCAACCTCGTTCCCACACATATTCTCGATTGTTTTGATAAATTTATCATATCATTTCATATCAATTTATTCATGGTGATGGAACACATTTTAGAATTAATGGAAAAGCATGCATTCTATACGACTCAAGAAAAACCGGAGGCTATCTGGCTTGGGCCGCTAAAAAAAATACATATATTATAAAATAAAAATTGATAAATAAAGATATGTAATTTGTCCATTTTAGCAAATTGTCCATATCTAGAATTAATAAATTAATATACGATAACAAACGATTTGAGTTTAAAGTACGTATAATATAGTAATATGAAAAGATTACATAAAATTAAGATCTATGTAACGATTTATAAAGGTTTTACAGGAATTTTTTTTAGGCTTTTTCTATGCTTTTTTTTGCCGCAAGTTCGAAAGCTTCAAATGAGTAACCAATTTTGGGAAGAATGAGTGAATCATATAAAACAAGAAGACATTGCTTCGGAATAAATTGTCTTAATTTTGGAAAAATGGAGGCATAATTGATGATTTTATCTTTTACTTTGTTGATTTGCGGTTCCCAAGTCATTTTTGAGTCAAGTTTAATGCCTAGGTATTTTATGGTGTTTGCTTGTTTTAGTTCAGATCCCATGATCACGTTTATTTCGGGCCTTCCGACTTTACTGATGTCGGGAAAAAATACAGTAATTTGTTTTTGAGGTATTTATTTTTAATTTGTTTGCTTTCAACCAATCGTGTAATTTGACAAGCTCGATATTTGTGCTTGTTGATAGATCAGATAGATTTTTACCAAAACTAATATTTACGTGTTCGGCAAAGAGCCGAGTGCAGACTGAGGTCGCATTTGGCATATCATTGACATATAGAATAAAAAGGATTGGTCCATTCTTGAGAGAAGATTTAGTACCAAGTATATTGTTGTCTGTTGGATAGGTAGCTTGAGAACCAATCATTTATTTGCCTCTAAAGCCATAATTGATAGTATCGAATGCTTTTGATAAATCTAAAAACACACGTGTTTCCGTGTTTCCTTTCTCAAGGTTTGAGTATATATTATCTAACAATTCCAAGAATGATATCAAAGATATTGGCCTGGTATTTCTAGCTTCGTTTGTAGCTCCATTTTTAAATATAAGAATAACCTTTGCAATTTTCCAGATATCTGGGAAAATCCCAGAGCCAAAAGAAAGATTGTAAAGAAAATCAAGAGGTTCATATAACGATGCATAACATTCTTTAACAAGAGATTTTTTTCATCATCTCCTGCTGATTTTTTTATTTTTAATTTGCCAATTTCATCAATGATCTCACAGTTTTGTACGAGATTTAAAAAGAATGTTTTACTTACACGCCGATTTAAGTATGACGAGAAATTGGAGTTTGATCGTTCGATTTTAGAAGCTACCAACATTACAGAAGAACAAAAGAAAAAAGAAAAATGTTTTTCAGCAAAAGAAAAAATAAAAATGTTTTTCAGCAAAAGAAAAAATAAAAATGTTTTTCAGCAAAAGAAAAAATAAAAATGTTCAACAAAAATCTCAACAGCAGATGGTCTAGCTTCATAAAAAGTTCTTTGAGACAAAAGAACTTTCACCATCAAGTCATTTTACAAAAGAACTTTCAACTTTGGCGTCTAACTACCCATGCCCAGAGCATCATTTGAAGAGAATCCCATATCCCAGTTTACCCCCCCCCCCAGCAAGACTCTCATTTTAGCCTGTTCTAACGAAAAAAATCGCTATTTTCCCGACTATCAAGGAAAATTTATGGATGAGCTGTTGCTAAACGAAAGCCCAAACCACTTGAGCTTTTAGTCTCAGATTCAGCAAGAAAATTTAAGTGGGAGGGGTATTGCAAATTTCTATCAATCCAGCAAAATGCAAATCATTTTTGTTAATTATATCTCTCTTTTTTAGATTGTTGCCACAGCATGTTAATATTGAGATTATATTAATTTACATTTTTGAAGATATTTCTTTTCAAAGACGGTTTTTCCAAAGCATCTGGTCGAATACACGTTTTTTTTATTATGAGAAACTTTTGAAATTTTTAGTGAAGATTACATAATGCTTAATAATTTTAATGGAGTGGACATGATGTTAGATGATTGATTCAGTGAAGATAGTATATATAACTTGTTATAGAAGAGGCTTCAACTTTAAGTTTGATACCTTGTTTGGCAAAATCGACTCAATAATCGTTGCGTTATGCCAAATGAAAGTCATCAAAATCATGTGACCACTACAGATGAATTTATTTACTTGTTTTGTCAGCTTTCAGTGGAATTCATCAGGTTAATATTAGTTGTCCCTGTCAATACTGTTGAAATTTTCAGCAATACGATGAAAAGACCAACCTCTGGCTGTGAAGAAAACCTACATTTGGTTATTATTTGGCATAATTCAGCGGTTATTCAGTTGATTTTGCCAACTATGGTATCAAACTTTAAGTTGAAATCTATTTTATTAAATGCAATCAGCAGCACAAATATCAAAGCTAAAGCTCCTCCGCAATAGCTTTGCAAACGTGTAACCTTTTCTCTGAGACACACGGTGCTTCGTTGGAGATTTTTATCCAGACAATTGTTATTTTCAACAATTAGAATTGCTGCTTTTTTAACCATCAACGTAAAAATAAGCTTTCTTAAAAGCTTGTACAAGTAATCAAATCTAAAACTATGCATTCATAATAAAATTAGTAAAGAAAATATTCCTGCACACAAGACGTTTCGGACGAAACGATTCCTGTACGCAAGACATTTTCGGACGAAACGATTCCTGTAAACAAGAAGTTTTCGGACAAATATGGAGGTTTAGGTTAACTATGAGTTTAAGTACGAGTTTGACGTAGTAAGCAGATGTCAAAATTCTTCACAATTCGGTATGAAATCATATGGGGGGGGGGGGGGGTACTCAAGATATTTGGAATTTGATACATGTTGTGTTTCGAGCTAGGGAAGAAATTAAAAATGACATGGGGAGGAAATTCAAATAACATGGGGAAGAATTTCAAATGACATGTGGGAAGAATTTCAAATGACATGGGGGGAAAATTCAAATGACATGGGGAAGAGCTTCAAAATTACAAGGGGAAAAATTTCGAAATGACACCGGGATAAATTTCAAACTATGAGAAGACAATTGACCCTTCGACGTAGAAAACAATGGAAGTTAAGATTCACAGAACGAACTTTATCAAAACCCTGTGCTTTTAAAATACATAATGAAACAGACTATTTTTCATAGCTTTTGGCAAAACGAGACGAATACTACGGTAAAAAGAGACAATTATAATTATAACAACAGCGAAAAGGACTAGTCTATGAAAAACCTTTGATATTGTGAACAAAAACATCAGAATCATCAGAATAAAACATTACATCCTTTTAATTCAACTAATTTCCTACTGATAAACAATCAATGTTACACATTTTCTTTTTCTTAATCACAATCTAGCAAAATAAATCAAAGAAAAGGAAAATATTTTACAACAAATAAGAAGAACGTCAGAGAATTATTTGAAAAATATTTGATGGTAAAAGAATGTAACAATTAAAATACTTGGGATCGAAATTAGAAAATAATTTTGAAAATATACAGACGTCTCATTACGTTAGATTTGGATCATTATGTTATAGCACGTATTTATTCATTTCAATTAATTGTTTTGTCAAGGTCTTCCAGTCCTATATCCCCTTCCCCCGTTCAGTCTAGTGCCTCTTCTTGGTGCATATCCCCTGTGTCCTTCGCTTAAAGCCCTTCTACTGCCTCTACTATAACCCCGTTCATCATTTCTACTGTCACTGGCAGGTCTATCGCTGGCACTCCTTTGATAACCACTTCCACCCCTTTTAGCTCCTCTTTGGGGTGTTTGTTTAGCTTTTACGGTATGCCACTCATCGTCTTCCTGTTTTATCGGTTTAGGTTGTTCAGGGTCAGGCCCACCTGGATAGATAGGGAAAAATGCATTTCGTGGTGACGGTGCATGCTGTGGCCGCTTCCAGGGAGATGCTCCAAGCATAGGACTGTCCGGTGATTTTAAATTTCGTTCTGGAGAGCGCATGCCGGATTGCTGACCAGCTGATGATCCGGCCGATGACCACGATTCCTGACTTGTTAACCGTGAAATTGGTGACTTGGCATCTGCAGAAAAAAGATACCCATAAAAATCATTTAATGCTATTACAACTTCGTCGAAAGATTATTAACCCTTTGTTTCCTATCTTACAAAACTGTTGATGATTAATATATAAGACTTGAACACAGAGACATCTTCTATTTTATTTCCCGTATCTGCACAGATTTGCGTTTTTCCTTGGCTTCTCTTTCATCATGAGCTTTGCGAAATCAGCAAAGTAGTGAGATCAATTTTATAATCTATTTATAGATGATTCGTTCATATGCTTTTGAGACGGCAAATAAAACGCTAATGGCAAGTGAGGCCTACAGTTTTCCTTTAAAGACATTACCGTTTTAAATCAAATGCAGGGACATCTGCACACTTTAATTCGTTTAGATAAGTAAAATTCTGAACATTAGAAGCATGTTTTTAAATGTTATAGCATTCCTTTAATTTACGTTCTTAACCCCCGATTCCAAATCACATACAAAGACTCCTTGGAATAAAACTGAACTAAAATCCGAGAAACTGTTCACAATTTTATCCATGCTGAAATAAAAATAACCAGAGAATTATCTTAGTATTACCAGAGCATTACATACAGCAAGGTCGCCGCACAACAAAGAAATGCTTAATTAAGAAACTGAGCCACTGCCTTTGAAAAATAATAATATTTACATGTTGCTTCGCAGCGCAAATCAATAATTAAATTGATTAACAGTGGAGCCTATTTTAAAACAAGGCCTAACCTCCTAAAAATAATCAGAGTATTACATACAGCGAGGTCGCCGCACAACGAAGAAATGCTTAATTAAGAAACTGAGCCACTGCCTTTGAAAAATAATAATATTTACATAATGCTTCGCAGCGCAAATCAATAATTGAATTGATTAACAGTGGAGCCTTTTTTAAAACCTCTTTCACGGGGTTAGTGGGCCTAACCTCTTTCACGCCCGGATTTATTTCCACTAAACAGACAAATCCTAGTTAAATTTCTATTGCAGGGGGTAGCCTGTGAACATTAAATAAATTCAAGAGAAGAATTCATATTACAATAAAAAAAATAAGAAATTAAATGTGTATCTACCACTTGGTAATATGATATTTTACAATGTTTATTAATGAACAATATGACACTTCCAGGAGTGAAAGAGTTAAAACATCAGTTTCAGTTCTACCAAAAGCGTATGCCACTATTACAAAAAGTTGGTAAAAATGTTCTGCCTTCAAAGTCACTTGAAACTATCCATATTCCAAATAGCTAATTTCATTGTCAAAGTTTGCAACTCAAAGTTCAACGCATCTAATTATCACCTCCACTTTTATTTTGCCATTTTCAGCAAAGATAAACAATGTCTCTAGAAATAGCGCCAAGAAACGTTTCCCAAAATTCTTTGCGGTATTAAATGGATTTGCAGTATTTGATGATTAAATTCAACCTCGTTCTATTCGATATTAAAAAAACACCCCCCCCCCCCCAATACCTACCTCACTTTCGTGTTTTGACTGGCTCAAACGAAAGAGTACAATCTTGCATCAGCATTCGTCGACATTTGATCAAACCTTCAGAGATCAATAAACAAAGAAACCACACATTCTTTTGGGATTCGAATGATAAAAACCGAATTCAAATTTGCGGAATAAATAAGCATAATCCCGCAAACAATTTCGAGATAGAAACTCAAGCGCGTTCTTTAGATCTTCCAAAACTTCTAAATCCTGAAAACGGTAGGTTTCATAAGCGAGGTTGAGATTCGATTGTAAACATAAATAAAGTGTATTACGAATAGAAGCAATTATGTGGAAAAATCATTATAGGGCGCTATCTTAAGCAATATTATGTATTGATAACCAGTAGTGGTATCAGGTTACAACAACAATAGGTTATATATAAACTGCTTAATCTTAAACATTAAATGAACACAATCAATCTACCTTTTGTTTCGTTGTTACCCATCACAACACCAGCACTGCTGCTTGAAATAGTTCGAGGGACAAACTCTTTCCTGAAAGTTCCCCCAGCAACTTTGCTAGCCCACGAAGCAGGCGTGTTGCCAACAACAGCTTTGGTTGTTCCACCGCCAGATCGCAGTGACAAAGATGACATTGAAAGGGTAGAAGATATTTTTCGTACACTCGATGTCTATGAAATGCAAAAATAAGAATTAATGCTACACACCCGGATTTATTTTCGAATAACAGGTAAATCCTATCTAAAATTCATTTTTCAGGGGAAGAACACGTGAAAATCAACTTAATTTCAAAGACAAACTTATGTAGAAATTTTTTTACTTAATGCAAAGAGCTGTATTTTGTGAAGAAAGTTTAGTTCGAAAACCATCATGTGACACCTAAATCCAGTGCTTTGATTGGTTGGCTCTAAATTTAGGTCAACATTCAAAGAGCAAAAGGTGGTCATTTTATGTCATCTCAGAGAATATGGCAATTAATTACCTTACTTGGTTTTCTTCCCAAAAAAGCAGCAGGCAAAATTGGCTATTTTTTCATTTGTGTTTCATTGGCTATTGTTTCATTTGTGTTTCATTGGATATTGTTTCATTTGTGTTTCACTGGCTATTGTTTCATTTGTGTTTCATTGGATATTGTTTCATTTGTGTTTCATTGGGTATTGTTTCATTTGTGTTTTTATTGGCTATTGTTTCATTAGCAAATCATGTTTAAAGAAATATTTGGGTTGAAAAGTACTAGTTTATATAGAAGTAGTAGGCCAAATACGTTCAAAGCTGCAGTCACATTAACCTGCGTGCAGCCTTTACTGTACGGTAATTTTCCTTTCCCCTCCTTCAGTTCCTTTCCTCTCTTACCGACAGAAGAGGCTGCCCGCAGGCTACAGTCACACATCATCATTCGTTTCTTCAGTTTTCAGTTACGCCTTTTCAGACTTGAATAATGTATCTTAGAGACAAGCTATGTTTTTTTTTCTAGCATAATGAAGTCAAATAAGCTTTAATCCAACCTATTCAAAGATAATAACTAGAGTTTCTTCAGGTGTTTCGAACATACTGTCTTTTCACAGCTGACAATATGAAAGATTTTTGGTTTTTGAAAACGAATCAAATCGCTTCTTTTGGGTCACGTGAGGCATGTGCTCTCGACAAGGTGGATTAAAAATACATTATTATTGTATTCCGTTTTAATAACGGTCAGAAAAAACATACCGTAGGAGTTGAGTATCCATCGTCCTGACCAGAAGCTGAAGACATCTTCAAAGTCAACTGGACGGTCTTCTGGAAAACTGAACCTCCTTCTTTCAATAAAACTTCGTGCAAATGTTTCGTATTACGAGGCTTCTTCACGTTTTTCTAAAAAAATAAACAAACTTAGAAATTAAATATTCTCGAAGATAGTTTACTTAGGGACAGTGCAAAATGCATTTTACAACAGGGCCTGTGCAAACCAAAAAATCAATTTAAAAAAGTGAAAGCCCCGTTGTCATATAATGCTAAAAACTTTGTGCCCTGTCAACACCGTTTAAAAAAAATGTGTGTGCCCCGTATAGCCAAACTTTATCTGGTGCAAAACTACTGACTAGATTTACCATTATTTTTAAAATTTATAAATTTGATACCATAGATAGGTATATTATTTACCCTAAAGACTAGATCAATTATTTTTGAGGAAATGTGAGGAAATTCCATGTACTTCGATTCTAAATTCTCTGTTAAATCGACCAAAAAGCCGGGGGGAAGTCAATGCCCCGTCGCTAATGGGGCCAGAAAATATACTTGCCCTGTTATTAAAAAGTACAAAAAAGTGCCTGCCCCGTGTTTATTTTAAATTGGTTGAGTGCGCTCAGAGCGTGAAATCTATTCTTTCAAATTATAAATCGCATTGTCATGTTTAAAACCACAATCTTTTGTATCACAAAATTTCCGCATGCTGAAAATGGCCTGATTTCAGCTTTCCGCATGATCAAAATTACTTACACCAAAACACCTGAAAATTGCGTTTTCAAGGCAGGTTTAGAACAAAACATATTTGTAGGGAAAACGATATTTTTGCAAGCTGTAAGCGATAACTTCTTCAACGTTTATGCAAAATTTAATCTTTTGGAGACGAAAAAGCTGCAAAAGCTTCCAGAGCTGACATTGATTTAAGCCAATCAGAGCCAGAAAATCTGAAATACCGCTCGGTAATTGGGGCGACAACTTTTCTCACAGCAGGCCAGTTTTTTGCCGAAATATATAAGTCCAGAAGTGAGCGAATTGGGTAAGATGGTAGGTGTGGTGGTGGAAAATTCTGGTGAAAAAAACTTCCGGAATATAATCATTTTTTAAAAGAAACTATGGATTGGCACTAAAAGTTTCTTAGCTTTTCCAGAATTCGAGTACTGAAAGTTTCTGAAGAGGACATTTTGGATTTTTTTAGCAATCACATCCTTAATTGGAGTTTTAAGGTTACGAGATTTTGGTTCCATTAACATTGCCCAGATATTGATCTGAAACCATAGCGCAATCGACAGTTACATTGCCACAAACACATCATACCACCACACAGTAATTTTATACGCAGAAAACTTAAACACCGCATTTGAAAAGTTCCTTAACAATTTGAGTCCCAGTATTAAAGTTTGTTAAGTTCTTGTCGATCTCAGTATTGGTTTCTTACAATATGGCTTCTTATAAAAAAATTAATATATGCTATTTGTCTACCATATGGTGTCCTCGAAGGACAACGAGGTTTTTCTCTATACATTGATCCATCAAAAATATAACGTTTTCAACCATTTAATCAATAAGCTTCATGGTCCTATCGCAGGAGGCCCAATCGCGGAATATTTGCTCAAAAAAGACCCAGAGATAAACAATCAACCATTTGCGGTAAGAATTTCATTTATATTCAATT
>JAYJMH010051248.1:0-13550 GCA_036873815.1 Phacellophora camtschatica | reverse complement strand
AATTTCACTTGAGCGCAAATAGGATAATCTTTCCGGCCCGGCGTTTGTTCTCCCGTGCCAAGAGGAAAATTTTCTCTAGCCACTACCTTATCTTATTCAAAATCTTCGTCACTTTCAGCGTCCATTTTCGTTCATTTCTGGTCCTCGAAAAAGTTTATTAGTTCTCCCGTTATTTTTCAAAAACCCAAAACATTTGCGCTTTTGCGCGCAATTCACATTTTAGTGAGCCTCGTATTGGGTTATAGTGATGTCATCACTGTGACCTGAATCTGAGCCATGTGATTTTTCGTCTACCTGCTAGATCATAGTCGCAATAATGATACTAACACATCACGCTCCTCCGCATGCGTCAGAATTAGCAAAATGATAAATGAAATAACATAATAATTTTAAAAAAACTCACGTGATGATCCAACTGTGTAGTTAGCCTTGAAACCTCGTGCAGATCTGGAAGAATCTGATTTGAAAACGAGATGCAACATGTTGCCAGTAGAAACAATTCGTCCTGGGCTAGTTGTTCCGCAGAATCTACCAATGAGTGGTGCTGTATTGTTTCCACCGTTGTATATCTGTAAGTAGTCAAAATTGCACGATGAATGTTTCTCTATAACAAAGTCCTGGAACATGAGTTCAATTTGCAGACCAGATGCAATACCAATCGTGTATTTGCAGTTAGACAAGTGAGGGTAGTTATTTGGGTAGTTGGGTGAACGAAGAATTCCGCTTGGTGCGGCCAAGTAAACGTCACAGCCTAAAAATAAACAAACATAAATTGTAATTATGTAACTATTGGAAATCATAGGTATAAATATATTTCTTCCCATAATAACGTAAATTATCTAGATTTAAAAAATCTAATCCTGCAAACGTACTAATCATTTTAGTTTCTTATTTTCTTGAAAAACCAGAAAGGAATATAATGCACCGTGTAGTCAAAAATTGAAAATCAGCATAATCACCAGTTGCCCCAATCACTGTTTGATCATTTACTTATTGACACAAAAGTATTTGTCAATAATTACTAAAATTCATTTAAATTCTAATCTTTGAATTGATATCCTATTTCTTGTTATTTATTACATTTAGTTTATAATATGATAATACTAATTTGTTATATACATTGTTACTCACTCCTCAATCTGTTATGCATTGTACATTTTTATATTTTCTGTTAAATAGTTACCGTTGACTTTACTTTTACTTTCTATTATAAATTTTACATTACATTTAGTTAAGCTTTGCTTTCTCTAGGTCGCATAGTTAGTCATGATTTTTCCATATACACACACACTGACATTCGAAAAATTGCACCACCTCGTTATAAAAATGGCGGCTTACAGTAATAGAAGGCCCATTCAACAAATTTGACAAAGATCAGGGGCTACATTGCGCTAAATGTTAGTAGGAAAAGGATTGTAATTTCATTGAAATGAGAAGTAAAATGTTATTTTAATTTTTTCATTAATAAAATTGCATAGACTTCGAGACAACACCTGTTTCAGAATCAAGCAAGAAATTGGAGGAGAAGGCTACGATATGGAAAAAAGATGAGGTTTTTGCAGCAATTGAAATCAAGCGAACTAAGCAATTTCAAGATCAGTAAAACAACAATGAACACTGTCTTTCGATAGCAGAAAGTACAAGAGAAATTTCAGAAATTCAACTTTTGTTGTATCTGACTATACCATGATTGATTATATGTATTCTACTTCATATTATATTATTCCATATTATACTATTCCATATTATTAACGTTTAGTGGTTTCATAAATAAATGCAGACCCTCTTCAACCTGTTTTCAAGCCATAGTAATCAATAGCAAAAATTGTGGTGATATGTTCCTTGATTATATAGTCTCACACCTTGATTATATATTCCAACATTTCAAAAAATGTCCCCGTGTTGGAAAAGTTGTTGTGGATGATGTTTAGTGTTATATTGTTTTTGTTTGTATTTGACATAAGAGGCTTCGATTCAAGGTTTGATACCTTGTTTGCCAAAATCTACCCAATAATCACTGAGTTTTACTCCATGAAACCAAAAATTTAGCATTTCTGCTCCTGAAAACACTCCATTTCGTCCATTTTGGCTTTGAGAGCAATATTTAGTATAGCTCAGGGATTACTTGGTAGATTTTGGCAAACAAGGTATCAAACTTTAAGTTGAACTCTCTTACATCAAAGTCAAACAAAAACTAAATTATCAAATCTAAAGCTACTCCATAGCAGCTTTGCAAACTTTGAGGGATTTTCTTATAAAAATATAAATGTTGGTATGTTCTGATGGTGAACCAAGGCCCTCCACAGAAGCTGACAAGCACTCCTACATTCAAGCAGTTAATAGTGTGCTAAATGTGTGACAGTTTTTGCAATGTTTAGAAAACGTCAACAACAGTGTTTTTAAATAAAAACTTAGTAAAATTCTGAAAAGATGACAAACAAATTTGAGAAATTTGAAACTAAAAACAAGAGAGCTTACCTTCGAAAAGGAGTTACCCATCTACCAATTTCTTCTCCTGCAAGCTGTGAAGAACCACAGTCAAGAAACAGCTGAACGGTATGGTCCCAATGCGGACATGCGTAGTCGGTGTCTCCAGAACAAGATAAAGACATATCTAAATAAACTTCATTGTATTTCTGCATGTCTGAAATCGAATTATATGAATTGTAAATTTAGGTTTTTAATACAGTGAAGTCCCACATCAGACCTAAGAAATTCATTTTTAGGCCTCAATCTAAGTAGCCCAATGTTTTTCTATTGTTCTATTTCCTTTTGTTTTCCTAACTAACCTATTGTTTTCTTATTGTTCTGGTCAGAATTCAGGGTCTGAGTTTCTTATAAAGTGATTTCTTAAAAGCGGGATCTTACTGCATAAGTTTGAAATTAAAGTCCCATCTTTACAAAACTCGTTTTTCCACCTCAGGCTATTTTTCTCTCTTGATTAACAGGGGTATTTCCGGGGGCTATTTCCTGGGGCTATTGTTGTTTTCATCTTGCTCTGGTCTGAATTCAGATTTTGAATTTTTTATGGTTATGTTTCTTAAAGGCGGAAATTTACTGTGTTGTAGTTTTGAATGAATAGATTTGAATTAATTTAGAATTTACATAGAGCTCACCTTTTGAACATGTCAGAAAAATGTCAGGTAAAATTTGCGAAAAGTACTGTTGCAAGATCCATTAATTAATTCGCGTGTGTTTACGGCTAAAAAAGTTTGGAATAAACTGCAATGAAATTATTTTCGCCAGCAAGTGGGGATTTACAAGAGTAATATTTGGAGCGAGGGCTAGTCTTTTTTTATTAAATGCCACACTGAAGAAATAAATTGAAAATCTGTAGGTAATTTTTATCAATAAATGAAGTAGCGATTCATTGTTTCCCAACCAAGATTCAACAACAGAAATGAATATAATCTGGACAAGTAGAATCTAAAACACAAATTACTGGCAATCAACCAAATGTAAATTTAAATTGCAAATGAATATAATATCTAAACTTTTCGGGCTTGGCCATCCATCAGTAGAGTCAAATTTACTTGAGTTGTTTCAGGTAAAATTCGCTCAGATAAAACAAAAAAAAAAACAAAAGTAGAAACGATTTACCCTCAAGATTCGGCATCTGAATTTTTCTGACAACTCCAACTTTCCCATGCATTATTGTACTGTTGAAGATATTAATTGTCCTTTCTTGTTTCTTTATCTTCTTCAATAGTTCTGTCATATAATTCATCCTGTAAAATAAAATTCAGATTAAATGATTTTTGTGTCATTTAATAATCTCTTCAATAGGAAAGATAGGTTCATCGTTGTTTTACTAAATCCAGCTGAGAGATTTTACATTTTGATATCGAATAATGATATAATAAAATTCTTATCATCATCATCATTATCGTCTTTGTCCTTGAAAGTCTTGATTTCATTCAGATGAAGTGGAGAGCCACTTTTTGAACTCTTTTTTTCTCGCTATGAGTCTTCTAAGGTTGACCTTGTCGATTCCAGTGTCTTTTTCGAGCCGTCTCTAAACACAATGATACTACCTACGACTTGGTGTAGAGAAAAGAATTTTTTCGTTATCTAGTCATCGCCACTTCGTACCAAATGCGCAATACACTGTAGATGTTGTTTGAGAAACCTATCATTGGCGATTATTCTTCTCTTCCCAACATATTTCGATAAAAAATGTTTTCCGTTTACCTTCAAGTAGAATTATCCAGGCACAAAGCCAGAACACACAAAGATATATAAATATTGATGCTAACAGTACCACATTATAAAATCGAGCCTACAAAAGCACTGTGCACCCCAAAATGTTTACCTTCTGTATTCAAGAAACCTCAAAACATATATGGTAGTAAAATTTGCCTTAATGTAAAATATGTTTTTTCAGTCCATAGCTGGTAATAAACGGATAGTCCCAATTTAATTTTGGCTTCACAACAGCCTCAACCAGAATATTAATGTCGCCCTATTTCCTAACAAAAAAGAACTCACTTTTAAAATGAATTTGTCTAAGATACTGTTAGTAAGTTATACGCAAAGGACAATTTTTGATCAATAAAATAAGTTCTCAAAATTGTTAATGAATGACGCACGGTCTAAATGGTGAATGTCAGTGTTTTATGTTCGCTCATCGTGAAAAAAAATCAACGTCAACAAAACAGTTAAATTAATTCACCCTTTATTGCCCGGACTTATTTCCAATTAACAGGAAAATATGATCTAAATTTCATTTAGGGGGTAGCACTGGCAGACCAACTTGATTAAAAAAATAAACTTACGCTGAAATATCTAAAATTTATGTAACGTTAGGTCTGTGTTTACTTCCTGAAAATATAACATTTTATGTTATTTGGCAATGGGAAATATGGCCCTTCCCGGTGACAGAGTTAATGAACCCGAATGCAAACATTCATGTAAAAGATCAAGATATTAATTCCATACCACTCTGCTTGGTATGTCAGAAATCGCATCGAAGGAAAAAGCAACCATCCCAATTCTTGCAGTTTTCCTTGCTCATCAATTGCTAAAAAGAAATTTCGCGTTGGTGTATGCTGAAAACGAGCGTAAACGTCTTCATCCATCTTCAAAAGCACCAATAATTTCTTCCCCGTTTCGTAGTCCACCATTGTGCCTGGCAATTTGATTTCTGTTGCACATTCCTCCTTCACGCAAGTCATGTCTGTTAATGAGTCATTTTCATCAGAATAAACTATCACAGCAATGGCCTTTGCTTTTGTGGCAACTTTCATCTGAAAGATAAAGATGAGAAAAAGTGAAAAGAGATAGAGGCAAATTATTCTACCACCAGGATGATCTCCGCCTGCGGAGGAGTATCTGCGGAGGAGAAGAGAGTGACTTATGCTTTTAGCAGCAAGTATTGTGAGATTAAAATACAAGCGATACAGCAACGTGATACTGGATCAATTTTATTACTTTCAAAACATTGAAAATCGTGTGTAAAGGGAATGATTATAAACTCAAACAAATACCAAGTGCTAATCTTCTAGCCTCACTACATAGGCCCTACATAATTTCCACCTTTCGCGTCCTTTATCTTAACTTCGGCCGCTCTTCCCCAGTCCACTTTGGCGTCAGCAAGTAAACCAAAGAGCCAGAGTACGACTTGTGTATTAAGTCTACTTATCTGCATTAAATCTTCATAATCACACAAAAACTGGCAAAAAATTTCACAATAAAATATATACTTTATCAACGATCATGAAATAAAATTGACTGATATCGCCTTGCTGACGTCATGCAGCAACAGAAGTAAAGATATTATGAGATATATCGAGTATGCGACAACAGAAAATCATGCAAGAAAATAATAATATTTCCCTATCAAAATTTACGTCTAGATGTTAGATATATCCTTGATGAGATCAAACAAAAATCACAAGCAAGCAAATTGCACTCTTTTTGAATTTGACACCCAGTAAAAAAGTAAAAGAAACTGCAGATACCTTATCAAAAAACGAGCATTTTCCCTTTCTGCTGACAAGCACGATGCATGAGCTCGCGGATACTTCTTTTTTTAGCTGGCAACCATCGCCGTAATTAACAATTTTTGTCTTGGGATGTTTCGGTTTTAATGTGTAAGGGGATGGGAGCCAATCATAACGAGCATCCAGTCGTTTTGCAATGAAACGGATTTCTCCATCTGTTTATGAAGAAAACGATAATAGAAGATAAGGAATCATAACAAAATAATGTAACGACAAAAATGAGAAAGAAATGGCCAAATGCAGCAACAAAATTTGTTCCAGCGCTGCACACGAATAAAACAACAATATTTAGTTTCATTACATTGATTTGATAGAAATCAACTGAAACAATTTGATTTAAATTAAAACTAATTTGAGGCCATGACACTAACCATTGAAAAATTCACGGCTGAAAACGAAAAAGGGGTGCGTTCATACGGGTACGCTCCGCACTGCATAGCATTGCCAATTGTTTCTAATCATGTGTTAACCATTGCTTTCTTTTCGAAGTTCCAGAACGATAGCGCATCGGGTTCATGCATTTATAAAAGTGATGCAATACGTTGGAATACTATTACCACTTTCAGAAAGGAGAAAAATCTCCCCCCAAACAACCTTGTGAACAAAACATCTACCCGTTATGAAACCCGGGGGTACACGTCACACTGTCAGACGGAAGTGTGCCGCTGAGAGTTTATAAACGCACCCATCTTTAATTTCAAATTTTCGTGTAAACCCAATATTAACGTTCTGTTTTATTCCAAATCACCCATCATTAATTTTTAATATAAAATCTAACATTAAGGCATTTTTACCAAAAATCATACCCATGTCTAGAGAATTTACTACTTATCGGCGGAACATATTTTAGGGTTTACCCCCCCCCCCCCGGGGGTATGAAAAGCAATCCGGTCCGGTATCGTGTGAATGCAAAATGCAATGATGCAATTAAAGAATACCTGCTTTTCCTTCAAAAGAAATCTGGTCCAAACCACACCCATGACCAGAACAATACCATCTTGAAGAAACAAGTGGTATCCAATTGCCAAATTGATGAACAGGAATAGTAACGAAGTGCAGCCTCTTCATCCACGATTTATAAAATTTGAATTTTTCGTCCATTTTATCATCAGCTTTCGTTCTGACGATAGCCATACTTTTGTCTGAAAACTCGTCAGTAATAGGCTTCTCATAAGTTTCATATACAATATTTTCATTCCCTTCAACGATTTTTGAAATACTTCTCGATAGCCTCGATTTACGATGCTGCTTTTGAGGTTCTTGATCAGCGTCCTTCAGCAAGGACCTTGCAATTCTCTGCTTCCAGCTTGAATGTCTGTGTTCAACTTCCATCAAGTCGTCCATGTCATCTTCCACCAAAGATCGTCGCTCGATACCTCTGTATGGCTTTGGAAATGACAGAGAGCTTTTCCTGAAATTATATTGAAATTTATATATAGTACGCAAAAAGACTAAATGCAAAAGACTAAATCAAAAAGACTAAATCGCCAAACACACTCCAAACCTGGACTGAACATTTCTGCCTCGAATTCGCTTTTTTCAAGAACTACTTTGCATTCTTGCTCGGAAATGCAAGCCTCGCTTCAAAGCACGCTAAGAATTGGCGCTTACAAGTAGACTTGTTACACGAGTCGAGTTCCAACTATTTCGCAAAGCTTCACACTTGTTGGCGTTCAGCAATTCAATTAAATAGCCACAAAGCGACTAGTGTAGCCACAAAGCATTACAAGTCTAGTTTTCCGGCCATATGATCATCGTCAAATTTGGTAAATAACGCAGGAAAACATTAGTCTCATTATTTCAGATCCACCTCAATCCCACGCCACCACCCTCAACGGCTCACAGTGGTCATCACTTGTATCACATGTAGCAATTATCAAATCTGGCAATGAGCGAATCGAGACTCGTGCAACAAGTCTAGGGATAAGTCAACTCTCGTGAATTGCAACAGAGCAAACTGTTTAATGTGGCCTCCAACGTAAAACCTAACAAGGTTTCTACAACGGTTCAAATCATTATGTAAAAAAAATCCACGCTCCTTTGTTCCCTGACTAAAATGTCCCATGTTCTGCCTTAAAAGTCACTTCTCCAAATACTGTTTGTTTAGGAACAATAACTGTTCATTGAGTGTGCTCCCAAATTGTTTCTTGCCTTGCCATTCAAACTCTTCTCACCAAGACTCGCATGTGCCATGCATGCACAGTTTCATCATAATTTTCGAGATGACTGATGAATTATCTCATTAATTAATAAATATAGCAATAATTTATCTTTTCAGTTACAAACCTCAAAAAACGTTTTTGTCCAACGTCATCCTTTTCAGTTGACCTGCAACGATAGAACTCATAGTTTACGAAAAGTTTAGCAGCATGTCTCTGTTAATTTTTTAGTTTTCTATCATTTATGATTGTGAATTTTTAGTTAATAAAATCAAAATAAACAAAACAACTCTGTTCTGTTCATTGTGATTTTAATAAATGCAATTCCGTAAATTCCTCGAATTAATTGATGATTTTTAGGTGGGGGCTATTTAGAGGGGAGGGGGCTATTTAGAGGGGAGGGCTTATTCGAGGAGGATAATTCAAAGACTTAAAGTAGTTGATCTGAACCATCGAAATCTTCTACAGATTGCGAGGGGGCTAAGTTTTGTTACAAAATTGTAACAAACAACAATTGTTTTATAAATTATTGGGAGATGACCGAGTATGCAGGCTCCCAACCACCCCGCCCGGTCCCAACGTCACTGAAGATTTCCAAGATTTTCAAGGACAAATTTTTATCAAAAGATTTTCGAGATTTTCAAGAGCAAATTGTTGCCTATATTTTTCTTTAATTTTTATGAATTTAAAAACGCTTTGACGTGTTTTTCAACAAGAATCTTTCAATTTGTTAATACCCTTGTTAGAAAAAAAACAAACCATACTTCTGCATGCTTCCCTTGATTGCATTAAAATTTTTCTCCATAACTTCTTCGAACCTTGATTTCATCCATTCTGCAGTCTTTTTAGCGTCTTGAGACGACGAGAAAAACACGTACTGTGTATTGTTCGGAGAATACTGCAGCAATTCGACAATCGAAGAATCGTCGTTCCACAGTGCATCGAGAAATCCAGATCTGCTCGTATACTCGTGAAATATAATCGGTGGCTTTACGTTTGTGTTGTTCAGTGCTTTGTAAACAATCGCTTCTGATAATGTGGGTAATATAAAGGATGGTGCTGCATCACCGGGATTAAATTCTGATTGTGCAACCTTCAGAACAACAATCAGGCAAAAAATAATGCGAAGCACCATTTTAAAACACAATTTCTTCCTGCTTTGAAAAGTGGCACCCTCATTTAACATGTCCAGACAAATTCTCAGATGTTCTCGGATATAGCTAAACTGCACATTTCCCAAGCTGTAATTTTTATCGCATAAATTCCTCTACGAGAAGTGCTATTCTGAAAATTCACTATAGATTCTGTGATCTTTTAGAAAGACTTCCTGTGTATTTCTTCCTCTCTAGTGGCCTAACAAACAGCGCATGGTTCCGTGATCAAAGTGCATGTGGGAAGCTAGTATTGTCTGAATGCAAGCCCAACGCCCAAGTGCTGGTATTCACCTTGTAAAGCTAACAATCAACAGGTCATAGGCCCATTGATAACAAAAAGCAACACAACGCGAACAGAGTGTCACCTGTTTTGCGTTGGTGCTTGTCTGGTAAACTCAAATGTATAATAATTTTATACGAAAACGTCTGAATCTCTCATACAAAATTGCCTGTTCAATACCAAGTTGAGGTGAGATAAAAAAAAAAGTAGATCCGGGTAGCATACAATCATAGAAATATTTATATGGATGAAATTGGGTATTTGATCTTTTGCGTCAAAAAGGATGGCAAAGTGTCACCTGTCGTACCCTTGATTCCAGAGCGTCAAGAATTCGAAGAAATGTAAAAATCAAGAAGAATATCAATGAAATCACAAGAGACCGAAAAATAAAAATCAAAGAAACGAAAAAGAAAAAAAGATCCTTCCCTTTTTTTTTTATTTTTCTCTATTCTTTTTCCATAATTTTTATTTTTCTTGCATTTTTTCTTTTTCTTTCTCGAGGCTCTGGACATCTGTCGTAAGCTTGTAACTTTTCGAATAAATGATATGTTTTGCATTTGTACATGAGCAGATTTTCTTAAAAAAAAAAACAACGGCAGAACTAAAACCCACGAAACGATCCTTTTTCCAATTTTGAGACTTATTTTGTCCTACCATACCATGCTTTATTGTGTTTTAAATGAGGAAATTGCAGGCTAAGTTACTCTACCAAGCCAATAAGCCCTGCTATATTTCTGAGAATTATTTTTACTCATTGAAACAAATTTTTCAAAGCAATTTTAAGAAAAAACGCCTGTAATAGTAACCAGTAAATAAACATAAAGCTTTATTCAAATCTTAAAATATAAGACAAATGAAGAAAGAAAAGTAAAACACGTATATAAAACAGTATGTTTGATGGCATATCTTAAGCCCGTTTTCAAGTTAATTGCTGTTAACTAAGTTTCTCATAAGGACGTTGCGTTAACTAAAATTCAAAGAATTGCAAATTATAACTTAAAGTCCAATTAACACTCTCACTGTAAAATTATTAAAAGTAAAATTACTAAATTTTGTGTAATGGTATTTATTTTCATAAGTTAAAAGAAAAGGTTCAATTTTTTTCTTTTCTTTTAATTGAATATAAAAGAACACATCTTCTATTTACAGTTTTTTAGTGTCTGTACCGCGCTAGCAAAATTGCATGATGCGAATATTTATACACAAAATTCATAACCAATTGCGGGGGGGGGGGGTGATTACGTTACGAGTATGGCTCTTTTCGTACTTGAGCACAACCCCCCGACCCGCACGCGGAAATTAAAAAGAAAAGGCAACGAGCAACAAACAGAAAATAAATTTAGTTTGAGAAAAAATACAAATCGGTGAATGATTCACAACTAATACTTGTCATAAAGAACTCACTTGCAAAAGCGCATGAAACATGAAAATGACAAATTACGACAGCGAACAATAATGAAGTGAATGAGATTTAATTTCAAAACATAAATTGTGTATCAGGACAGTTTACTTATGTATCATGACATCTTGCTTGTGTATTCCCACGTATATTAAATAATAATGCAACACATTTGCGGTAGGCTGGGGTTCCTCACAGACTAAATGTTTGCGCAAAATATAAAGCGTTAAATCTTGAGAACGAGACATGATCCCTTACACACGATCGATCGAGGCAGTGAACCACCAATAAAAAGGTGGCATATTTTGTAACCATTTAAAATTTTGATTTAACGTAAACCACATCATTAAGCCAGTTTCAATCTGAACAAAAAATAGATCAACAAAAAATTAAGAAAATCAAAATCTTTTGGGATGGTAACAAAGTACGAAAAAGAAGACATCACGACGACCCCGTGGATGATGACACACAATGTACACTGAAAAATTAATTCTAGTGTTGCCAATAAGGCTTTGATCTTGCCCATAACTTTGCTTATTTGGTAAACAAAAAAACCGTAAGGGTGAATTTGATCAAACCTAGACATACTATACAATTCCTTCTTTTCATGCATTTTTTGACAGATTTGACGACTCATAAAATTCTACCTCAATTTCATATTTTAAATTCCTACCCAAGTTCCTTTCCCTGAAGCCTTTTTTCAGTACACGCAAAAAGATTGTGCCCAAGTACAGTTTTGTGGCAACAGTGTTACGAGTATTATTAAAATCTAAAAATTTACTTTGTACACGAGTCCTTGTCTTTATGTGTTACCCCCGTGCAAAGATAAATTTATACACAGTCTGACTGCTAATTAGAAATAACTCTGGGGGTAACATAGTTAATTTAATCACTGGTATTTGTCATCAGCCATAAGCCCGGTTTGTATTCTAGTATTCTAAAGTCGTATTGTAAAAAAGTCAAACCTGTGAAAAAATCTCACAGCAGAACAAAATGACAGTGCCTCGAAAAAACTTATCAATTATAATGACATCCTATTCATTTATTTACGCTTCGGATACGAAAGCCTTTGTTACCAGACATTTAGGCCAATATACACAAGTAAACAAGCTAAACCTTACGGAGGACAAAGTTCCCATAGCTCGTGGTTTGAGTTCAAAGCACAAAAAACAACCGAGCAGATGTTTAAGTTACCAAAAATAATTATCAGCAATTATGCTTTTTTATCTTATTGATAAGCCTTAGCAACAGTAGTCATGATCAACAAAGCAGTCGAACATTCTCCCTTTAACAATTTCATAAGGTGGCCCAAATACCGTTACTTAGAAGAGCGTTGCCATTTTCTTTTACATTAGCAAGAATTTTACCTGCTCTGGGAATGCCTGTTTTTATGCCAAATACTGGTAAGTGTCTTTTTCGCCTTCAACTCTATCAAGGTATTCTTTTTCAATAAGGATATCTATGCATTTCTGAAAACAAAAAACAAAAAACTCAAGTCCTCATGTAAATAATATTGGCAATAAATACAAAATTATAACATGTAGCTACGAAACATTACATTAATTTCGTACAAAAATTCACAACTTCTTTTTCTGCAAACATAACGACGAAACATTAAAGAAACCATAATCAATTTGCTTATGTAAATCAGCGAGGGAACAATAGACGACTCCGCAAAAGATGGACGACAGGGAAATTATTCCCATGATTCACTGCGTTCGATTTGCAAATAATTAGCAGTTCAATTAGTATTCGATCATCGAATGCAATGAATCTTAAGAATAATTTCCTGGGCACCGCTACTGTTTGCGGAATTGTCTATTGAAGATAAACTCAATAGAAACTAAGAAAAACTAATTTTTAAGCTTTACTTTATCCTTACTTTATAATTCCTGGCAAAATCTTTCTGGAAGCATTTTAATGAAGCATACTGTTGAGCGATTTATAGTTAAGCATACTCTTTCTAAGAATGGTATTTCTAACATTCGTAATCGCATATAATGGATTGGACGATTATTTATAACGCTTGATAAAATTCACCAAAACCAGGTCGCTCATAAAATGCCAAATTTCATTGCATATCAATAAGCTACAGCTAGAATACTCAAATCGTGATAAATAATTTAACCTTGCTTTCACACGTAAGCGTGCAAAAAATCTAAATTCGTAAATCTAATGTCGGAGATTTTTCAAATGTATTTAGGTTTTCAAATGATTTTTCAAAAACGTTTTTGGCTCACTCCGTATACTATGCATAAGCATATATGAAATAAATTAGCGAAATGATATGCAGAATACATGAGTGAAACCTTACCTTGATAACGGGTATTCTTGGCTTAAATCTAGACGATAATTGATTAAGAACTTCGGTTAATAAATTTTGATGCTTCATAACTTTGCGCATTTTCATGATACGAACAATGCATGCCTGAAAAAAAGAAAGAAAATTAAACAGAACGTTAATGTTGCACTTTAAATCATAAGAATATTATTTTTGTAACATTTAATTATAAATATTAACGATAATAATGAGCGACGTTTCGATGTCATCTTAAC
>JAYJMH010051237.1:0-13550 GCA_036873815.1 Phacellophora camtschatica | reverse complement strand
TGAGAACAACGATGTTTTTGTCAACTGGTTTGGGTAAAACGTTTAGTTTTGCTTTTATCTCGGCTTGTTTTAAACGGTCAAAACGTTTTGTTTTCATCATGGCTGAATGTTCGTGGATACCACAAAACAAAAAAGTCGTGCAAACGGATACCAATGAGACTACCTGACAAAGGAAAGGTGATGAGAGAGAAAATAACAACAAAAACTGATAATACACTCTCGTATTAAAAGTAATCGAACGGTTGAAAACTGGCGGCGGCTTCCCGCCCTTCTACGAAAACCCCAAAACTACAATCAAGGATTTTTTGTTCTGCCGACATAAAATGTTACCAACTATGCTTGAAAAACATTCCTCTTTTCAAACTGTTGACGTTGCTTTTAAAAAGAAATAAATATGTTCAGTTTTACACCACTTTTCTTCATGAAACTGCGAAGAGGCTCAAAAAGGTTGCGAGCAAGAGGGCTAAAAAACCGTCGTCATAAATTGAAGGAGATGAAACCCTCCCAGTGAATGAAACTTCGTGAAATGTTAATCTGAGCAATTGAGGACATTGAGCAATTACAGTTTGCAAGAAGGAAAAAAAACAAACATCATTTCTGGGCGAATTGTGGAGTATTGAGTATATAAGCAGTAAGCACTGTGGAAAAGACTTTTGTACCTGACGTGGTGAGTAATTTTTGATGTTGATTTTACACAAATTTGTATCGCTTTTTTGAAAAAGGTAAAAAGGCTTTTCTCCAACTTTCAACTTTAATTAGGTTAACAAGAGATTTTAATGCCATGGAAATTTTCGATCAGTTTCGACAAACTCTGTTGAAAAGAAAAATTTCAAAATATGCGATATTTTCTTTTTGCCTTTGAGTTAATAAAATCAAATGAAATGTCAGCTTGGTTTTCAATTTACCTTGTAAAATTAATTCATCAGAGAAATATAATAGGCATATAATTACACTAATAACCTAATTTTGTCTAAGGAAGTGTTTGATTCATCCAAATTCGACTTGCGAAGATGGATTTGTCACTGTCTTGCTCGCAACATGTTTGATCCGCTTTAAAGTTTCATGAAGAAAAATGATTTAAAATTAAAAACAAATTTTTTCTATTTAAAGGCAACGTCAACAAGCTCAGCCGAAAAAATTTTCCGTAGTAGTTTGGGTGATATTCGTTGAAGGACAAGAAAGCCGTAGCCATTTTCCAACCGTTAAATCGTAACCGTTCGAATACTTTTGCTACCTAATATTTTGCGGACCAATAATTATCAAAAAGAGGCTGCTAAAAGTGTTTTTGAACAGTAGGTTAACGAGTCTCGATGTAGCGGTTATCAGATCTAGCAGAGCGAATCGAGACTCGGGCAACAAGTCTAGGTTATAACGGAAAACAGTTGCTTACAAAAGAATACCCATATCGACAGTTGCTTAAAAAAGAATACTCACATCGACTATCTTCTGCTTTAAATCATGCAAAACTTCAAAATCAGCATAAAGTTGCTACAAAGAAAATTTTCAAATAAAATAAATGCAACTATTATAAAATTGAGTTTAATTTGTACAGAACGTTTCAAAGTCAGATCTCAGTAATTATTCTATATATTTAGCGAAAGATCAACAAATTCCTTAAATGCATTACCGCAAACGTCAAAAGAAGCAGATTATAGTACGTTATTAGCTAATCAAAGATTGATCCAAGCCAGATTGACCGGATGATGAGTGTTCAACGTTCATCGGCATTATCTATTATGGATGATATGAACTTTCTCCAAGATATTAATATATTATAATTACTTTTAAAATAGTTTAGAAATTTCAAATTAGATTTTTTATTTGATAGGAAATGTACATTTTACTCCATTCAACAATTTAATCTTAGCAGAAATATACGTTTAAGACTTGAAAATTAAATTTCTAAAAATACAAAAACATGTATTCACATAAATATAAAAATGTATTCCTTCTTCTGCAAAAATAGTACATTGCCATCAATAATAAATGATAGCAGATTAAATTAGCAGCTGATCTTTCACGAATTGTTACAGAACCAGATTTATCTTTTCAAAGAAAGATCACATTGTAACAAGCACATTAGCCGTTTTTTGACGTATTTCAAAAACAAATTATTGAGAAACTGTGAAACTTTTCTTTTAATTAAGAATAAAAACTCGCAGCAATTATAGTTTCAAAAAATCAAAGCTAACCACCACCTGCAGCAATAGTTTCTTATGTCATTAACTTCAAGCAGGTAAAACTCAGGTGTTATAAAAGAGAGTATTGATTCATTAGATTCGTGAGGGGTATGATCGATTAAAATTTCCGTAAATATTCGGTGACTACCATGACTACACTGATCTTTTGAAAATCTCTTATAAAAAACTGTAGTAGCCTCTTGGCAGAAAATTAAGAAACTCTTCTAGAAATGATAAGAGGTTATTCCGCAGTTGAGAAACATTTTCACTTTTTTTAAGCAAAATTATATTTTTGGGTTATGATTTGGAAAATGTTTGTAAACAAAATGCATACTGGGTTGTGTTGGTTTCTTATCTTTGGGCTCAAAAAGCCATATTCTGGGGTTGTCGATGACTTATGGATAAACTCTACAAATTCAATTTTATGGCACATATTAAGAAACTCTGCGAGAAACATTTACTATACAAACTGTGCCCAAAATTAAGAAACCCTGCAACAAAGCCAAGTTTCTCATAAAAAACGAGCATATATCTTCAATCAGGTGCTCGAAGTATACAAGAAGTGTACAAAGAGTTATCTAACAATCTTATCACTGCATTGAAAGTGACTAGTATGAATAGCTTTTATTGTATTGTTATTGTATTCATTGCATTATATTATTGTATCCACCAGAAGTTTAATTTAGTTTACGTTAGCTACTTCCTACAAGTACTTAGCCTATAGTTCAATGTAACTACCGTGTCTGTAGTACTTATCATAATGATAATTTGTAATAATTTGTCTAATGATTGCACTAGCATGAAACTTAAAGTCGCAGCATAAAAGTTGTTTTCTTGTTTTCTATAATAAATACCAAATTGTTATATATCACATAACACATTGTGACGAGTCAATAATATTAACGAAAGTTATGCAAATATTTATTTGATAATTTGATCATCATAAGAATTATTTTGAAAATAATCACAAAAAGAAGAATATTAAAAATCTCTAACCTTTTGTTCATTAAGTTTTTGAAGTAAACCTAAATTTTCTTCATTCATTGAATCAAGTTTTGTGTTTCTGTTTACTTCCTTGAAGCATTCAAAAAGAAAATTTAAATCTTCAGCAAAGCATTCGTATCACTTTGAAACAAAAAATGCAAGTAGATCAACGAAAAACCTTTTTGATCATACATACTACCAACCAAACATTTGGCTTAAATAGCCTAAGATTTCTTAGTACTCAAATACGAAATAAATTACCAGCTAATTTTAAATCTAAGAACTGCAATATGAAGAGTGCCATCGTGTGGCAGTAGTATTATTTTTAAGCAATAAAATTTAAATATATCTGCATTTAGCCTAAAAATATAAAATTAAAAATTTTTAATTTGAACATGATATCGAAATCTCTACAGGCCTTATCAAAATGTAAAAAATGTTAAAAATTATATCAGTAAAAATAATTATTAAACTTAAAATAATTATAGTACTGAATATATCGTTAGACAAATGAAGAAAGAGAAAATGATAGTATAAAGGGGATTTAATTCTGGTCTAAGGAAATAAGCCAGGCCAGCCTGTGTTTTGTTCATTAGTAACGTGGGAGAGCGTAGTGAGATAGCTCAGTCGGTAGAGCAACTGCCTAGAAAGAGAAAGAAGAAGGTTTCTAGGATTACAGTGCATGGTTACAGTGCTTACCAATTTTTGGTAATCTTCAATGATGCCTTGAAGTGAAAGATTTTCCTTTTCCTGTAGAAATGAAGTTGATACATTTGAATTAATAAATTTGATATTAAGACAGCCTGCTCGCTCTAATGGCGCTTCTGGAGTTCAAAATTTGAAAAGAGTAATTGATCAAACTCCCCAAGCCGATGAATGACGTTCCTTAAAATTAATTCAAAGGCTCACGAGTGAGGGCTATTTTAATTTCCAGCTTTGGACATATAAAGATCCAGATGACTGGATGCTATCCCAAATTCAAATTGCCATTGGAACATCGTTTTGAGTACAATTTTGAAATTTCTAGCCTCAAAGACTTCGACCTACAGCCCTGCAATCCGAAAAGGTTTTTGGGTTACCGGGTATGATATAACAAAAATGATGAACAGAAAATGTAATTAAAAATTCTGGTTTGTGATGAGAGATAATTTAATTAATAATTAAATTCATTTTAATCTTTTGACAGGATGAAAACATGTAATGCAAAAAATATAATTTATTTAAAAAGTTTAAAAATAGAGTAAAAATAATGTTCAGCCTGCTTGAAAAACACACGAAGCAACAACACAATAAACAATAAACAATGCTTGAACAACACAATAAAAGTCAATATGGCAAGAAAAAACTGTTTTTGTGAAAATTGCAACCTCGTGATATGAAAATATGAAAATAGCCAAAAACAAACAAAATAAGCCTTTCAACAGACGTATTTTCATTCTGATAATTCCAAGTTAATTTATTTGGGATTGTACCAAAGTATTTAAAAATAATAGCAAAAATGTATAATTTTTCTGCCAAAATACGAGAATTGCATAAAGAAAAAAATATGTACAGGGTGACCTAAAAAAGAGTTTCCTTCTTTAAAATCTCATAAAAAATCGAGGAGTTGTCCGATTGAAATTATTTACACATTTCTTTATAGCTGAAACTTTAGCTTAGATACTTCATATTTTGGACCTGTGCTTAAAAAATGTCAAATGAAATTGTTATTTGATTCTAGCACCCACTCTCTATTTTGAAAGAGGCCAATACGACGTTAGTTCAAAAAGCTGTCGAATTAAAAACACAGTACAAAAAATAGAATACGTAATGTAGCTAAAAATCAGAAGAAAATTTCCTACCAATTGACTCGTTTTTGATAAAAGTTCATATCTTGTCGCTTGATAATCCGTAACTAAAAGGAAAAAAAATTCAATTCTGTTCCTTGCACGTCTAACTATCAATTTTGGTTTATAACGTTAATCACACCAAGATAAAATTGCTCATACGAATGGCTAAAGTTATTCAAATATAAATGCTACAAATATTTAAATTACTTTACCAATATTCTTCAAAGTTTCATAATCCTCTTGTAAAGATTTATTTCTTTCCAACAGCTGTTCATATCTAACAAACAAAATTAATCAAAACGCAATATGTTCATATTATAAACTGTAAGGATAGAAAAAGAAATGGTTTTTTATATTAATGAAAGCGTTTGTAATACGGTATATTTCTTCTATAAATGTTTATAGCTAACAGGAATAAACTCTCTATACAAAAAAAAATGTAACTTGTAATATTACTGGCTAATCTCAACGCATAAAAAAACTCGTATTTGAATCAATCTTACTTGTTGACTTTTTTCTTCATATCTTCATTTTCATGCTGTAAGGAAGAATTTGCTTCTTCTGTGTTGTCAACCTTGCAACAACAAAAATATCAACCTTAGAGCAACGACAAAAATATCAACCTTAGAGCAACAACAAAAATATCAACCTTAGAGCAACAACAAAAATATCAACCTTAGAACAACAACAAAAATATTAACCTTAGAACAACAACAAAAATATCAACCTTTGAGCAACAACAAAAATATTAACCTTAGAACAAGAAAAAATATCAACCTTAGAGCAACAACAAAAATATCAACCTTAGAGCAACAACAAAAATATTAACCTTAGAGCAACAACAAAAATGTTTTTATGAACGCAATTTAATGATTAAATGTCAAAAGGAAATGCAAAAATCTATTTTAGACCGATCCAATCAAACCATATGAAAAAAATCATGCCAAAAAACGAATGAGAATAATTCACCGCAAAACAACCAAAAAACAAAAAGTTAAAAATTGCAAAAACAGCATGAGTACATGTATGTTATGTTAGCGTGCAGAAGAAACGCGCATATAAAAACACTATATCTTTTTGTACAAGCTTGTGGCATATGTTTTTATAAAAATTAAAAAATAAAATAATAAGTATGACAAAATGTTTTTATTGAGTCAATTGTCAAGGATCCGCAACAGAACTGACTAAAATGGCAACAAAAATTGAAAACTTGTAACATTTGTAAATTTTCTCATAAAATTTTATTCTTAATAAAGTTTAACCATTAAGTTTGTTTTATTGTTATTAAAAAATAAAAATTATCTTCTGCGGAGGAGGATGTTTTTATCTCTGCGGAGGAGGATGCTTTTATCTCTGCGGAGGAGGATGTTTTATCTCTGCGGAGGAGGATGTTTTTATCTCTGCGAAGGAGGATGTTTTTATCTCTGCGGAGGAGGATGTTTTTATCTCTGCGAAGGAGGATGTTTTTATCTCTGCGGAGGAGGAAGTTTTTATCTCTGCGGAGGAGCATGTTTTATTTCTGCAGACGAAAACATCATCCTCCGAAAAGATAAAACATCCTCCTCCGCAGAGGTAAAAGCTTTTTTTAAATAACAATACAGCAAAAGTTTCTGCATTGCTTCATGGTTTAATTTGTCAAAAATTTCAGCCTGAGGATTCTTACGATTGTAGGTTCTTTTGTGTGGGTTTCTAATATATATGACATTTAAAGAACGAATCAAAAAATAAAAAATCGCGATACCTGGCAACGAAGCTTTGATTTTTCGTCAATTAATTTTTTATTTGCTATTTGTAACTCCTGAATGCGTCCAAGAATCTCTGATTGTGATTTCTCCCTGTAATCAGGTACACAGTCCAAAATAAAAAATAAACTATGATTATTTTAATTTTAAATCATTTTGAATAATTTTAACAATTGTTAAATTTTTAACGAAACTAAAGTGAAACATGAAACTGAAGCAAGTGATTGAGAAATGAAAGAGTTATGTCTCAATTTTACATATATGCTCAAAAGATGCAATGCTACACCAAGTGACTGAATCCACATTTATAAGTGAAAAAAAAAACCGAAGTTGAATACCAAGGATGAATGGGGGTGATATGACACGATCGTGGAAAAGGAAAGCTGAATTTCAAAACATGATAGAACGATTAATCAAGGTTGATTAGGATGATTATTATGATTACGAATCAGAACAAGCGATGAATACGAATGATCAAAGAACGATAACTACGATTGATTAACCTATGGAATCAAAGAATGGCGAACAACTGACATTTACTCATTGGTAAAGCTGTCATTTACGCATCTACTCATTTAAGTAATGATTACATATGTATTAATGTGCCATGAGTATGAATAAAATAGTTTATTATGGAACGACGACGCTGTAACCCGTCGTACAACACTGCACGAAGAAATTAAATAAGTATGTACGAAGAAAGAAACTAAGAAACCCTTTCTACGAACAAAAAACATAATCAATGAATAATTTTCTACGTATTCTGATCCGACGAATTAGTTACCTTATAGCGGGCTTCAAAGGAGGCCCAAATCTTTTATTTAATTTTTTGGAAAAGTGCGTTTTTTCTTTGGGTTCCATCCTATTTTTGCTCGTTCTGTTACTTTAATCACTGTTGTCCACGTAGTCCCTGAAACGTGTCTGGTTTTATTTTCGTCGAACGTGACCTGTTTTACCGTGACCTGTTTTATCTCATCTAGCATGCGAACTACACACTCTCCTCCACAGAGGCTAATTTGAAATTATTCAGTAAGTTAACCTCTGCGGAGGAGAGTTTGGACTACATGGCCAACCGAATTATATAAGTTATGTAATATTTCTTGAAAATAAATAAAATATTGACAAACAATTACGCACCATTCATTGCTAGACCCTGAACCATAAAAACTTGATTCTTCCATCGATTTCCCCGAATAACCTTCATAAAACAAATGCCTTCATAAATGCCTCAAAATAGTAAATTAATAATGGGTTTTTCACATACTAATTCTAAGAGTATATATAAATGTATACAAAAAGAGCTACAAAGACCGATTGGTATGATAATTAACGAAAGATACAGCAAAGAAGAAAACCGATTCGTAAACAAATAAAAAAAGTACCATTTACTAATGAATTCAAAGTTTGATTGCTTTGACCAACACCTCTGTAAACAGTCTAAAAGGCAATGTTAATAGTTTTTGAATTTTATTTAAGCAATGTTAATAGCAGTCGAATGTTAAATAAGATTTTAAAATAAAAGATTTATTAAAACATTTGTAAACAGTCTACAAAGCAATATTTTAGACATGATTATTATGATTATTATGATTATACATTAGTAACAGTTAGATGTGAAATAAAATTTGGTTAAGATTTAAAAAATACATCATCACCTATATATATTTTTAGAAATTTCTACAAATAAGTATAAATAAGCAAGTAAGTAGGCCGACCGCCGTGTGTTGCTACTCAAGGTGGGTAAAGGAGGGCGCCACTTCATTCCCTGGTTTGATAACCTCTTACCCGGGCCGAACTGGTACTCATTTACCAACCTTGAAAGGATAAACAGCTGAGTTGGCTGTGGGTTTTATAGTTAATCCGACAACTGGTCCCGAGCCGGTGCTCTTACAGAGAGTTTGGTCTCGAAATGCAGCGCAAATAATAACAAATACGTTTCATTGAACTTTTAAAAAATTTTTAATTTAAATTTTTAATCAAACTTAGCTTTTCATATAAAATAAGTTAAATCTATCAACGATTAGGACTTTTCAACTTTTCTTTTGCATGAACATGAAATTAGAAAAAATATACCAACGTTTACAGAAGCATGCTTTTCATTGAATTCAAAACTTTTACTTACCCTATTCACTTTAGTTTTAATTTTTAAAAAGAAGTTTTTTTTTCTGAGTTGATTCTTGTCATCATTTCAAATCAAATCATAAGTGAGATTGAAATTGCCTTCGAATTAATAATTCATTATCCCACAAATCTATCTAATTCATTTCGAATTTAGCTTGGCACTCCAACGTTTAAACAACAAAACAAACACTGGACATAAAATGCAATAATATGCAGGTGCAAACTGTAAAAGTTTAAAAATAAATGATGATCTTCTTACAATTGAAGACTAAATCATAATCATTGGTATTTTGTTTAAATTTGAAAAATACAGGTGCTTCCTAGATAATGTCAACTAAGAATCCTATATTTGAACAATATTATTCAGATACATTCATGTTGTCGGGTTTGACTTAATCATTGGAATAAATCGAAAGACTTGTTTCGTCGATGATAAATAATGTAGACTGTAAATTGACTTTAAAAATGTATAACAATTTAAAAATCAGGTGAAGAATGTGTAGTGTTGGCAGATTAAATGTTAGTATTAAAAAAGATTCTAGTTTGTGACTTGAGTTAATAATATCAAAACAAACATATGTTTTTCAAAGAATTGGCACTGTGGGCATATCTTACAGTAGATTCCCACAAATAAAAAACCAATATCTAAATTTTAGTCTATTGTTAGAAAGCAACAAGCTATTGTTTTTTCAATTATATTTTGATAACATCTGTGTCTGGGTTTCTTAATATGTGTTTCGTTTCTTAAATAACACAGGAACCTACTGCCTTTACCCTCTTAAACCAAGGAAAGCCATATGCTTCATTGATAAACAACGTAAAACGTCATATTTCAGGAGGTAAGTAAGGACATAAATTGATATTAATTTAAGATATTTCAACGTGCATTTATCTTGTTAATAAATTTGGTGTGTATGTGCTACCCCCTGCAAGTCAACATGTATATAGGATTTTTCTGTTGATTATGAATAAATACGGGTGTCAAAAGGTAAATAAATAGCGAGATTTTTGATGAAATGAAATTAAAATTTATGGCAATTTCGAAAACGTACACACAAGAATGAAACACAGAAAACAGAAAATGATTAAACGAAACAAGACGAAAATTCTTACCCCTGAATTGCTTTTACTTTCAGTCAAATGTCCATCTGTTTCTTCAATATCTTGGAAGGATCTGAGAAATTAGCATAAATTAGCGTGAATTAGCATAAATTAGCATAAATAAAAAAACATCATCAAGGATAAGCGAGTCATGTATACATGAAATATATAGCAAAAAACTTTCATCAATTTTTTACATTTTTCAGTGTTCAACAATGCCATGATCACAGAACGAAACATTTTTATAAGAGACAATCAGTCTAAATTTATCAGTCTGGCATTATATTGATTGGATCGAGGCTTAAGTCAATCTCTCAAAAATAATTGCATTTGTTTACAATTACGTACATATATCCGTTTTCTGAGCGTTCATTGGCTCAAACGATATAAAGATTTTCGCGTCAACATTCGACTGACTTCCACGAAAATCAAAAAGATGAAATGAATGGGATTCGAATATCGATTGTCTTATTTTCATTTCGCATAAATTAACACAATCACGCCAAAAAGATAGGTACCAGGATAGGATAGGTACTAGTCAATTTCAATTCTAATTTGCCGCCTCGAAAAAAAAAGACACCTTTAGTCAGTGTTTAGAAATCAAAAGTTTCTGATAACAATGAATTCATTGTTAAACAAAAAAAGGTAAGAAAGGTGAGAAAATATATTAAAAATTATCAGACGCTGTACTTGTGTATTTTCTAAATCCAGTTGAGATTTTAACACAATATGTCTAATTCTCGCATTAGCACAAACAAAACGTGAAGCAAAGTTATTAACATTTATGATCCATTCAAGTAAATAAACTACGTTTAAGAATTATTTTACAAGGCAACCCTAAATGTTTTGATGTTTCATCATTGTGTTAGATTTTTTAAAGAAAATATTTTTGATTCACCGAATCACTTTACCAGCTCTTTGCTTGAAAACTCTACTCCTATAAAAATATCCTGTTTGCTAATTGTCTTTTCTCTCTTCTTAATAAATAATGTTCAAGCCCAAAATGACAAAAAAAAAAACAAGTTTAAAAGTAAAATATAATCACACCTTTGCGACTGAACGAGTTCTATCCATTTTCTGATGCCTTGGTTGTACATTCTACTGTCAATTGGAATATCTTTTCCAGTTGGATCAAGGGTAAGCGCCAGGTCATCTAAGAATCCAAGAATCTAGAATAGAACAAAATACTGCATTGATTAAAATTTACAGATATTAAAGAATAATTTTCACACTGATCCATAACGTTATTTTTAGCCTTTGCTCATTGTGAAATTGAATCCAAATTCAGTTAATAATTAATCTAGATTTTTAATTTACGATGTTATGAAAACTTTCCCGAAATCATTCGATACATCAGTTTCAGTCATCGGCGTCATGACCGCAATTATTATTATTATTATTATGTGCACCTTTTCAAAAAGCAGGCAGTACAACAAACTTCTTTATGTATTCATGTGATTCACCAATTGTTTAGCCTGTGCGTAGTATTAAAGTTAATAGAGGTCTGTGCACAGGCTAAAAATTGCTGGGCAACAATTATAAACATGATGCTTTCAATATTTGTTCGTCCCTCGAGCAGCCACTCAAAAAACATTAGATAACAAAGCAAATGATTTTAAAAATATGACATTTTGAACATCTGACACGTTTGAACATTTTAATTTTAAGTAAACGAAATTTTTATTCTTGATTAAACACTTCACATTATTTGTTCAAGAACTTTGCTTTCGTTTTTGTTCAGTAAAACAAAGCTTGCATTATTGAAATCAGCTAAGAAAATGGTACTGTCAAGATAAAATGTTACATTGTTCCTACGTTTGCAAAGCTGCTATGGAGGAGCTTGATATTTGATAATTTTGTTTTTGCTTGACGTTGATGTAAGAAGCTTCAACTTGAGGATTGATGCTGTGGTTTGATATTTTGTTAAATCTACCACGTGGTCCCTGACTAAAGTTAATAATAGCTTTCTCAAAGTCTAACGTAGTATTTTCAGCAGATTTCAGCAGCAGAAAACCTCTATTTTTGGTTGCATTGAGAATAACTCCGTGATTATAGGGTAGATTTCGGCAAACAAGGTATCAAAGCTCAAATTTAAGTCTCTGATTTCATATTCAAGCAAAAACAGAAATATCAAAACTAAGACTCCTCCACAGAAGCCTTGCAAAATATGCGTGGGAAATTTTGTTGGGCTACCGGGTAGACTTGCTACAATCACCAAAGTTATGCAAGGCTACATTACGACTCATAAAAATTAAAGAAAGTTTCTTGACTTTGATTTTCCGCCTCGTAATCGTAATTCGAACAATGGCAAATTCAAACTCGAACAGATTCGAAGTCCAGCAAAGCTACCGGGCACTGTAGCTACAAAAAGTACCAAGAATTTAAAAGATAAGGATTCACTTAATTATAATTATCATTAAAAATACAAAAATTAATAATAACTTACTTCTTTATTATCTGTAGCCGCAGATTCCGTAATTAAATAATCAATTATTGTGGAAACTTTAACTTTGCCTTCGTCATCAGCCTCACATGATTCGAATACTCGCCCGAGAAGCTCCTCCCCTTCATATTGTCCGTCAAATGCTTCCGAAGAGGTGTTCTACAACATTAAAGTCTTTACATAAAAGAAATTGTAACTTGACGCTATCTGAAGAGATTATTTGAACTGAGATAAAAAAGAAATTGTTAAAAGCCCAGCTTTTTTAGAAGAATAATAAGCAATTTAAACCTGATATTGGTTTGTCAGGACAAGCATTTGACAATCATCTAAAATTTTTGAAAATAAAACTTTTGAAAGCAAGAGCCGCAACCCTTTTCTCTTTTACCTCAAAGAGTACGGAATGAAAAAATTGATAAAATTAGCAATAAACTTTTCGAAGCTGCAATGGCCTAATCTTTCAACATTCTATGTTATTAATTCATTACAAGTGGAGTTGAAGAATTTTTGAAGCCTAGTCGAAACATTTCAACAACTGCAAGCATTTCAGAAAATATAATTCATCGCAAAAGTTATCGTCTTTAAAAAGTAGTATTATCTGAATACTAAGATTATTCAAATATTTCTTTAAAATCTGACGGCAGTAGAAACATTGAAAATCATTATTTTAACAAAGCATCTATATCTTTGGACAAAAACTTCCAGTCCGGGATATTCCAAACTTTAAGTCCGGGCGAGAGAACTGGCAACCCTACGTTTGCATAAAAGCCATGAATAGATGTATTAAATATATTCAAGTTAGCAACATTCATCCCTGAGACACTTGCTGCTCCAATCTAAGAAGTAGCAAGGAGGGAGGCTGCGGAGTCGAGGTTAAAGACTGAGGAGCTGGCCTTGAACCTGATGAAGCAGAGAGTAGAGATACCGTAATAATTCGATTAAGCCCCCCGGGGGGAACTTTTCCAAAACTCGTCCTTTGAAAAGGGGGCTTATTCGAGAGGGGAGCTTATTCAAAAGTCAGCTTCCCTTAGAGTATCATCTAAAAAGAAGCATGAGTATTACCTAAACAAGTTATCTTATATGAAACTCAACATAGGTATGGTAGTACAAAAAAGAATTCTGGAAAGTTTGTAATCAATGTGTTGTCTTTCTT
>JAYJMH010051226.1:0-13551 GCA_036873815.1 Phacellophora camtschatica | reverse complement strand
AGGCAGCTAAGAATAATTATTCTTAGCTGCCTGACGATTGCGAAAGCATGAAACTTAAGTAACAGCTTAACTTGTTATTTTTATTTTTATTTGATAGTTTTCTATATAAAAATTAGTTAGAAATAACGTTGAGTAAGTAAAAAAAAATATGCAGGAGTTGAGCATTTGATCTGAAACACACTTTTAAGATGTTTTTAAGAAAGGTGGGGGTATAAAATTTGTTAAAATCAGTCCAAAAAAATAAGAACAAATCCAGGCTAAAATCAAAGCTAGCTGTTCTGACAAAAAAAAACGTGACAGTTGTAACAAGTTATTCACATTGGAACTGGACATTGAATTTTGATGAGTTGATAGCCCTTTCTAGATGAAAATCTGAAGTTCTCATCCCAAGCTAATTTTTATTTTTATCTCATTAAATTTTAGCTTCAGAAGTTTACTCTTATTTTGTTACTATGTTTATTGTGTAAACTATAGACCTGGCAAATACTTGCTTATCTCACCCATCTTGGACTGCATTTTGGTGTTTCTAAATAAAGGTACCCTATCTAACTAAAAACGCGGTGAAAAACAAATAATATCTGATCAATTACAAAGGGAAACAACATAAAAAATCCACGAACTGCGGTCGAACAACAAACAGTAGACTCTCGCTAAACTAGAATGCAACAATACAAAAAGTTACAAGATTTGTGATTATTAGACTATGGCAAAAAGATTAGATGTGTGTAAGTATTATGTCGCTTAAAAATTATCTAGAATTTTCTTAAGAATTAAACGACTCGTGATTTGATTGCCTAATCTGAACATTTTAAAACTAAGCAATAATTTGAAAAAAGCCCAAAAAAAGAAAGACCTTCAAATAAAGAAACTCATATAAACGCAGTGAGAAATGAATCATAAACAAGGCAATTTTGTATTTGCATAGCCTGCGAGTTTGTTTATATTTTCAGATTAGCGAATCAAATCACAGGATTTTCATCACATGATCATATATGTTATGAATTGATTGGATAATTGCAAAACGTAGACAAATCAACTCGTGACCTGATTACGAAATTCTCCCATGCTCGTTGCAGTCTAAATATTTTTTCAACTTATTCGTTTTGTCATTCCTTTGATTTTGAATGCAAAGAAAGAAAAAATCAAAAAGAAGCGAGGATAACCTTTATCGGTTGAAGAATACACAACACCCAAAAGCAGAGAAATACGTCTTTTGTCACATGATAATACATAATAGCAATTCATTGACTGTTTTTAAAGTGCATATTTAATTCCTCCGAAGCGACCTTATTTTTGCATGGACACTTTTTTCTCACTAATTGAATACGAAACAGACAAATCTACAGAATAGTCTATACTGCAATTCATGGATGTAACAAATATTATGGGAAAAGATAAGAGATACCATGCATGATTAGACTTTCTCCCACGGTTTCAGGTGAAACTTTCATGTGAATATTCTACAGTAACCCAGTTAGACTGTGGTAACATTGAAACATGTAAATAAAACAAATAAAGGTACAACGGTAGGTGGTGTAAACAATAAAACACAACACAAAACAAGACAAAAACAATTAAAATAAAACATGAACAATTTCAAACAACTGCGTATAGATACGAAATATTCCCTGTAGCAATTTTGTTTCAAAGATTTCCCAAACATCGCTAAATGAAATGATTATATAAAAATGCATAAAGATATTAAAAAACAAGCTACAGCGGAATTGAATAACAAATACGTAAACACAATACATCGTCTGTTGCAATTTGTTTTTAAATATTTTCAAAACAGCGCTGAATGAAATGATAATAAAATTTCTAAAAAACAAGCCAAAGGCAAATTGAAAAATCCTTTGTTGTATCTTGTTTTCTTGTTGTCAGAAACTTCCCACAGAACAGAAAGATAAACAGAAAAAGCAAACACAAAATAAGCTGATACACAAAGATCTTTGAATACACCGAAGCCACAATTCACAGAACAGAAAGATAAACTAAACAGATTCACAAATTACTATACACATGCCACCTTTCCAACATCATGTCCACCCCATTAAAACCATTAACCATTATGTAATCTTCACTAGACATTTCAAAAGTTTCTTAGAAATTTTTAATTCACTAGTAAAAGTTTCATAAATTTTCGTATGCTTCACCAGTGAGTTTCTTATAAAAAGTTTCTTACAAAGAAGAGTGTAAATGCCTAGTTGATAGCTTATTTAAAAATATGATTATTTCTAGTATTTAAAGTTTCTAAGCTTTGCCAAAAATTCAGTAATGAAAGTTTTTTATAAGTATCTTTGGTTCAAAATGAAATTAACATACTCATCAAAAAACTCAAATTGAAAGATTATTTTAAATAATAATAATGATATAAAAGACGTTGTTTATATATATAGAAAAAAAAATAGAAAGATTTTTTATCACGTGATGAGAATTTTGGCGGTTCAGATGATTGGCGCCAAAAAGACTAAGTGAACAATTTGGCGGCGATGGAATCTGACTGCTTGTTCAATTTTGGCTTCAATAATGATGAAACATTGAAACAGTGCAAAATTTATTTTACAACAGGGCCAGTGGAGAACGAGTACATGAAAATTCCTCAAATTTCCTCAAAAATAATTAAAATAGTCTTTAAGGTAAATAATATACATATCTATTGTATCAAATCTTTAAATCTCCAAAAATCTTTTTTTTACTGAATAACTTAAAATCTTCAAAATAATAGTAAATCTAGTCAGTCGTTTTGTACAAGATGAAGTTTGGCGATCGCAGTAATAGTTTCTTGCAGAGAAAAGAGAATGCACATTGAGCACCCCCATCTAGACGTAAATGCGAAAATAAAAATAGAAATAAGTGAGGCTTAAAACCTCAAATCGTGTTCAAAACGACGTACGAAGAGCAAACTTTAGTGATGTGACACCAGCAAACAAAGAATTTGAGATATCATCTAGTCATCTGCAATCACGTTTACCTGTCAAAAACTGGAAATTTTTGAAGATTGTTGATTTGAAGAAAGTTGAAGAAAGTTGATTTGAAGAAGCGCCATTCATTTCCAGCTCAGGTATTGACAACCTGTGGTTACTCAAATGCCGACTTAAAAGTTTGACTAGTGAACCTTTTCAAATTTTAAACTTTCAAGTCGCCATTAAAGCGTGTTTTGATGTCAAAACGTAGACTAGAAATGAATGGCCTTCCTTTAAATTGATTTGAAAGCACACGGATGAGGGACATTTTAATTTCACGTTTTGGACGAGTAAACATTGCCGCAGATGACTCACTAACATCCCAAACTCTACGTTTGCTCTTTGGATGTAATTTTGAGCACAATTGGAGATTCGTAGCCTTGGAGATTGTGAGCTACAGCCCTGAAAACGGAGATACTATTGATATTATTGACGGAAATATTGGTCATCAGAATCCACCTTTTCGAGATAAATCTGCCATAATGGAAATTTGTCAAATTTCTGAGATATTGAATTTTTGATTTAGATTCTGCAAACACCGTTTAGTCTGGTTTTTTATTTTCTACATATATTTTTGTTAAAGTTACAGCAATACAAAGATTTTAAGTTTATGAGGGATCAGACCCCAAAACGCTTGTTAGGTCAAGATTTTGTCCTAACATCATTTTCACGGTCAAAGCTCTCACAACTTTCAAATCTTTACAACGCTATAACTTTGGTAAAAATGAAAGAAGAAATGCAAAAACATTTTCTCTGACTACAATTTGCATACAGAATCTAAATCAAGAATAAAAAATGCAAAATTTCAAAATTTCGATAAATTTATATAATGGCAGACTGATCTCGAAAAGGTGGATTGAAGAATAAAAAATAACATGGATAGATAATAGCATGGAGAAGAAGTGAGTGTACATCATTGAAAAAGAAAAACATTATACAAGAATGGACAGATAGACTGAACAAAGATTCATCTATATTATTGAAGATGTTAATAAATTTGTCTATGAATTTTTCGGCACATAATTAAGAGCTAAAATTGATTTGGAGAGTCTTGGAGAAAGAAAAACGAAAGATTTTCGCGACAAAATATTATTCTGAAGAATCTTCGACATTGATGTCCATCTATGCAACCAAACGTTCAGCGTAACATGACAGTTCAGGCCCGTACGAAGAGGCATGGGGGACTGGGGGGATTGAGCCACCCAATAATTTTGAAAACAATTTTATCCCAAGTTTAGTTTTTAAATTTCAAACTCAATTGCTTTCCCTTTATACTCGCATTCATACCCTTCATACTCGCAACTCGACCCGGATCTAAACCTGCCCAACCCAAATGCTTCAAATGTTGTAATCAACATCGGGAAGGTTTCTTAATGTCAGAAACTGCAGATTTCTTGACGTCTATGTCCAAAAAAAATGTTAGATCTGTACATAAACAAAAAACACTTGACTGTTTCCATCACCCATTGCCATCAGCCACTGTGCTGCCTCTACAAGACGTTAAATCTCATATGTAAACATCTTAATTTATTTGAGAATTAAATCATCGTGCCGAACAAACTTCTTGACGAAAAACTGTTCGGAAGGAAAGCTGTCTAAACTCTTTCCATCCACCATCACTATCATCTCTTTACCTTAGATTTGGCTTAAATTATACAAATAACAGAATACTAAATTCCATCGGTAAAATTCTTGATTTATTTGATAATTGCGTCATTTCGATCCCACTGCTTCAAATGCTCCCAATTTCTTGATGCCTAATGCTAGAAAACTGCTTGCTAGAAAACTGCTTGCAAGAAAGGATTTCGGATATATCAATCAATGAAAACACTTCAAAACTCTTTTCAACACACGGTTATAGCTAACTCATTTCATGATTAAAATATCTTAGTTTGCCTTGTCGGGACATCTTGTCGAAACTGCAACTGGATGTCCAATCAGTGCGTTTCTGACTCTTTCCGTCCAATATAGACATTAGCCATTACAGTGTATACATCTTGTCGAAACTGTTGCTTCATGCTCAATCAGTGCGTTTCTGACTCTTTCCGTCCAATATGGACATTAGTCATTTACAGTATATACATTTTGTCGAAACTGTAACTGCATGTTCAATCAGTGCGTTTCTGACTCTTTCCGTCCAAAATGGACATTAGCCATTTACAGTATATACTTGCAGTAAATTACATATTACATACAAAATACTAACTTCCACAATTAAATATGTTCACTTCTTCGATAATTTCATGATTACAAAGTGGCAGAACCTCTTTAACCCAAACTTGTTGGAAAAACTGTTTCCATACCCCTGGAACGTTATTTTAATTCAACTTTGATAATATTGATTCAACACTTTCGCTAACTCAACCTAATCAATGTTTCCTAATGGAGGATTCAAGTTAGCAAAGTTTAAATGTACAGACCTATCAAGATCTCAAGGTATACAAAAATATCGCAAATATAACTCTTTGAAGAAGCACTATGCATAATATTCCGCTGATATTTTTAAAAATGTGATCCCTCGCAATTGCCACGAAAAAAACCTTTTGCTGTGCTACTTGTCATTATCAATGCATCATTTTTGTGATATCTTACACAAGTTCGATAGCATATAACGGATTCATAGCAATCTCCAGTTACATGACATTTAGCAGTATGTTTTTACAACAAAACATTAACTCTTGCAGCCAAAGGGGTCTTCGTTGCTAAGCAATAACATTGAATGATCCTCTTTTACAATTCTATTGTCTATTCAAAGATGCAAATTCAAAAGCTTTGCAAGAATGGTTTTCCAAGCGTAAATATGTTCTTAATCAAAAACATTGACACAAAAACTTGCTTGAATTTATGAACAAAACAATTTTGAAAGCACGGCATAGAGGTTTTACTTAAAATTTGATTACTGATTAACTTAGATTACTACTTAAACTTAAGTTACTACTTAAAATTAAATTACTAATTTGGACCAACAAATTCATCAGCTCAAAAATAAGAAATTTTATGCTTTAACTCAAAATAATGCATGAAAAGAAGACTGATTTTGACAAATAAATTTCTGTGGATCTAAGTTAGCACCTTAGCTATCCAAAAATCTTGCATGTTGAAATTCGACCCAGCAGTTAGAAACTTAAAGCTCACAAAGATTTCAACTTTTTATCATACGGTAATAAAATATGTAGTAAAACAAACTTACCATAAAGGGATTGACCGCTCCTTCAAATTTCATCAACATGTCATGAATCATATCCAGCCTTTGATTTCTCCCTTCGCATTCTGATTGCAGTTTCGCCCATCGCAACTCCAATGCTGTCATTTTACTTTCGAGGTTCAGTCTCAATTCAGGCGTAAGTTGGGCACGTGTAGATAACAAAAAACGACGACCACTGCCCAGTGATGTGTCAACATTTTGCTCTTGATCCTCAACTTCTTCCAACAAGTTCTGTGGAGAGAAAAAACGTACACTATGAAATTACATTGCAAACAAACTACTCTACGCTACAAATGAAACATTTTTTTGGAAGTATCGAGGCTGTAAAGAGTGAAACTCAGTTGCAATGCGATGTGAGATGAGATATGATATGAGATATGCCCTCATTGAAGATTCTTGAAGGTTACGGTAAAGGATCTAAGTTATAAATTACCCCCATTGAAGGTTTATAAAGGTTACTGTCAAGGAGCAAAATATTTCATACTTATTCCTTGAAAAAACATCCCTGGGAACGAGGTTGGAGTTGCAGAAAATTGACCCTGGGAACGAGGTTGGAGTTGAAGAAAAGTCTGGAATGTGGAAGCCAGGGCATGAAAAAACAATGAAAAGAAAGATTTTAAAACGTGACGGAAAAAAGTAAATAAAAAATGAAAAGTTAGGTTGTGGAATACGCATTTTTATGAAGACCTTTTGAGAGGAACTTGGCTGAGATTTGACATGCTCAAAATACGAAAAACAAGCGAAATTGTTATTGAACAATAGTTATGTGGAAAATCACGCACTCATGCGAATTATGCACCACCCATGCAAGTGGTCAGCACTCACCAGATCATAGAGGCTCAATGTACGGGGAATCCCCAGATATATGACAAATAACAATTGTAAATTTTTTGAAATGTGCATTTTAAGAACGAGTAATATTTGTCATATATCTGGGGATGTCCTGTCGTGCAAATCAGAAACTGCAGCCTCAATTTCAGGCGAATGTTCTTTCAAATCAGCACGTATGAGAAGTGGAAATTGTGAACAAAATTAATACAAAGCCTCGGAAATGAGGATGAAAGGAATTTACTGAGTTCTTTATATCTATTTTTATTTTTATCGGGCTGCGTTGCATCACCCCACAACAAATTTAAAACGATACAAACATAACAATCAGAAATAAAGTGAAATAAAAATATCTTGAAGAGGCAGAGAAAAAACAGGAATCTTTGAAAATAAAACATAACATTTATCGTGAGAAAAAATCTGTGAAACAAAATAAAAACATACCGAAAGCATTCGTAAATTCAATGTTTTAAATAAATTCCAAAACATTGCAAGCATTTGAGGCTTTAAAAAGTTTAAAGAAATTTTAGTTCAGAAAAATTCCAATCCATTACAAATCAACAAAATTAAACAGCAGTCTAGTCGGCCCAGAAGAAAACGCTTTTCCTCCACAGTTTCATTTTCCGCCCGGCAGAATTTCGTTTGAAAACAATGATGAAAAAATAGACTTTCAGAAAGTCTAAACCAGATATCAAATTCAAGTTTTTCTTAAACCTTTCACCTCAGGAAAAGCCATTGCCAAATAACGAAAAACTTCACATTTCCAGGAGGTAAATACAGACATGAATTTGCTTAAATTTCCTATACTTCAACATCATTTGAATTAAGTTGGTTTGCATGTGCTACCCTCTGCGAAATAAAACTTGCACAGGATTTGCCTGTTTAGCAGAAATTAAACCGGGCGTGTTAAAGGGTTAAATAATCATGATATAACTTGGACTAAACAAACTGTAGGCTAGTTGTAAGTCTTATCTGGATCTTAACAAAAAATGGTCTACAAACAAATGAATTAAAATCAAATCCAGAATGAAAAAAAAATTTTACGTCAATAGGTTATTACATCAATCATGAATATATCAAGAGGTAGTATAAAGTAAAGGGTAAAGTCCCACCTTTATAACAACTTTATAAGAAACTCAGACCATGAATTCTGACCAAAATAACAAGAAAACAAGGGGGCTAATTAAAGGAGAACAACAGCTTGAGATTGAAAAACGAGTTCGTTGAAGGCTGTATTAAAATTATCCTCTACTAGCCAACATTTCCTTGCAGGCCCTTGTACACCCCCATCCCCGTATAAGGGATCCAGTGGCATGGTACATAACCACCGGGGGAAATTTTCCTTTCTTTCCATTCATTGTGGTATGCTTTTCTATGAGGAGGATTGCCAGTGTTCTCTGTGTTTCTGGTAGGGAACGCAGTTTTTACGGGGAAATGTTGAAACAGTCCTAAGTCCTGGTCCGTCCGCAGTTCCTGGTCTGTAATTTAGAGAAACTAAGCAATAATTACTCGTAGTGGGGCGTACGTATACAATTGTTTGCGTATGAAAAATATCTAAATTTCAAGCCCATCATTTGCGAGAGCAACTAATTTCACCATTCCAAAAATAAGTACAAAAATTAAATCATAAAGTTTAGACAAACGCAAAGAATGTGGCATTAAACCAATAAATCTCAAGCAGATTTCCAGCAAATAGACAGCCTTACCTAATTTTATATATCATATTTTTTATACTGTAAAAGGTGTTATATTGTAAAACAGTTTATTTGTATTAGACCTAAAATGCAATAAAATAACGGAATGAAAAAAAGCTCGGCATAGACCTAACACCACTTTGGTTGGAGAATATTTGGAGAGCTGATATCAGGCTAACACCAATCCAACGAGAAAACTTAAAAAGGCGTCTCAACCCGTCGACCTGACCCCTAACCCCTCGACCTGAACACTAAGGAAAGGAAATTAAGAAAGAGTTACATCGTAATATGACAGTGAAAATAAGATTCTGTCGTCTTTGCAGCAGAACATGACAGTGAAAATAAGATTGTGTCGTCTTTGCAGCAGGGTTTCTATGTAAAACATGAAAAATGAAGGCATGAAAGTGTCCAAAGGGGATTCTAATAAAATCTCTCTGGAAGATAGAAGTCTCAAAACATATTTGGTCTGGACTTTACAGGTCCAAGCAATATGACAGTCACAAACAAAATTAGGATTATGCATTCTGTGTGTCTGCATTTCAGTGAAAGAACAGAATAATGGAGGGATGACAGCTCATTCATATAAATCTTGTTTCATTCCGAATTAACAGCGCAAAGTAAATCTTCAATGTAATAAACTTACAAAGAAAACAATCACAAACTGAATGAGATTTGCTCTGAGGATATGTAATAGAAAAATCGGTTAAGCAATTTAAAATTGATCACATGTTCCAAAAATACATTTGCAAGTCGATCATACAAGGCAGGAAGAAAGTCTTTCAAAAAGGGGCGGGAAAGAAGATTTCCGAAAACAAACTAAAGAAAAAGACGGGTATAAAAAGCCCAGAAAACAGTTCAAAGGTTCCAAGAGATTTAATTTTGGTATGGGTGTGTGGGCAGTCAATTTTTTTACCCATTCAAATAAAAATAGGCTAAATTATGAACAGTAAGGCGGAATTTCTAAAAATTTAATCCACTCTCTGGTAAACTCTCTGGTAAAGTTCTCAAAAAACATACCCATTTTTAGGTAAAATGAATAGAAAAAGGCACCCATTCCAGGCGCACATCCCCATTACCCAAATTTTTGAAGAGTGCCCCCCTCCATGGTTTGCCTATTAACAGATAACGCGTGACTTGTGTAGATTCATACATTTTCAAAATGTATATCAAAAGCTATCAAGAGTAAAAAAAATGAGCAAGGATCAAGATACGATTTTTTGCCTGAGGGGGCTCGTGGGTTAAGATTTCTCTATTCAACGTCGAAGGTGGACTATTTATGCTAGACTGATTAGGAAAGAAAATATGTTTTGGTACGAGGAAAGAGAAACGTAAAATTTCCTTCAGTTGGATGAAGAACAAAGAAACACGCTGAAACACGTGGGTCAGGAAGAAAATAATGTTTTCCAAGAAAATACTGCAATTTGATAAAAAGTACACAGCTTTTAGGTGAAATATTTTGCACTACCATGAGTAGAAATATTTTTCAAATATTTATACAAATATTAAACAGCAAACAAAATAAATTAAACAAAATAAAGTCAGTTTAATTTTACCCGTTTCCAAGCAAAAACATAATGTTGATGAAATCGAAAACGCAATAACAAAAATCAAGTGTTAAAAACGCAGACATCCAAAATTTTAAAAGCGATAGCTTTAGACTGTATCTCTGACTGTATACAGTAGATTTTGAAAAGTGATTAGAGGTTGTAAGGCCAGGTTCAGAGGTTGTAAGACCAGCCACACCCCCTTGAACAATCCAAAATCCAACCCATATCATATATCCATCACACAAATTGAAAATAAATTTTTTGGTCAGCAAGAAACAGAGATAATAAGATTTATAATTTCTCAGATTCTTGCATAGTCGATTGACCAAGCTTTTTATCAACACATAAACATGGTCGAACGAACGTTCACAAATAAAAACAAACCTTAAAGGCCCCAATATAACCGAAATTTCTCCTTCTCATCGAAGGCGATCGAGACAAAGATGAGTGCCATGATTGCAACGACTCCGTGTCAGAGTCGCTCTCCATGTTTCCAACAAACCGCTTATTAATAGGTTCACCAGCAATCAACGAAGTATATAAGTTATCAATTTCCAATGAAATAGAAGTCAAACAACCATCTTAAAGTTTCAAATCAAAACGTGTTATCTCTGTTCGAACTTTTCAAAACCCATACTATTCATGTGAGACAGAGCGTGAACGAGGCCCTGTGGATTTTCGTATCAATTTGCTTCGTTGCTCGGAACAAAAGCACAAAAGGAGACATTGACACGAGAGACAAACAATATTGATAAAGAGAAGTATGAGAGTGGGATTGATTCTGTCAAGATAAAAGTAATGACAAGAAGTATTGGATCAATAATCGCCACACACACAACACGCAAAAAACGACCTGCAGCTGTCAAAAATATTCACAAAACATTTGCTAAGCATACACCAACTCACAATGTACAGGCAATATAAAGTCAAATAAAGCTCCTGGGCAACAAAACTAAGAAATTAGCGGTGTTAATTTACAATTCAAAGCTTGACCCGTCACTCCAAGTAATCCAATATAACCATGGACTACCCTCAATGTACAATCTGCAACCAGAAGACATTTTTCCCAGATTGGTATCAAATTTGAAATATCAAAAACAATGTTGGAAACAAAAGAATCTAGAACCACCCAGCAACTGCAAATAATGTATGTTTAAAATTAGTATCACTCCCCCTGATCCGAAAACAATCCCTTATGAAATGAACTATTATAGTTTTCGAAGAGAAAACTGCCTCAATATGTTGCCTTGCGACGAGTGCATTTTAAGGTGGCTATGGCTAAAAAGTGACTGAAACAGGGGAATGGAACAGAAGAACATAGGATCAGTAAATGAGGAGAGGAATATTGCAAATAAGCATGTTTCTCATGCAATGAACCTAATAGTTCTATTAAAGTTATTAACCTGATGCTTTTCATATTCCAAATCCAAAACACAAAACTTTTTAGCTATTTTAAATTCGTAATAAAGAGTTTGGCAGTTATTAATTGCTTGTAGTAATAATGTATTAATGACACGGGGTGAACACACATTATTTTCAGACAATTTTCAGCTTCTATTTATGAATGAGCTTTTCTGCTTATACCCTACACTTGATGAAGAAGAAGAAGTTGAGGCTCAGATATTCTTAAATTGTTTTTTTTTTGCACAGATGCTTCTTCTGTAATTTTATCAACAATACATATAAAACATTGGTGTTTGCATAGTATCACTCGTGCTTGTATGTATAGTAAGTAATTTACATGGTAAGTACGGTATTGAATGTTTCGGAAATCTTGGAGCTGAGAGTGAGCATGTTCTCAATTTGTTCCTTTTTTTTTGAAAATTCGAACATCGATGTTCTTATAAAATGTGTTCTTATAATAATTATGTATTACCTCGCACATAAGCTCATGAGCCTTTAACCGAAATTTCATGATTTTAAAGATTTTGAAATGCGCTTGTACAGAAATTTATGTTTACGTTTGAAATAACAACACCAACTGCCATGTTGGGTTTGAAATAATTGTACTTGCTAGTTTCAACACAGTTACCTGTTCTGGAATACACCTGGAAGTTCCATGCAGTTATTACATCAAAGAACTAAGGTAATTCTTGGAAAAAGTAGAAACGATTTTAGAATACTCGGAAATTGTTCGAAATAGAGACAAATCTGTGTCATTGATAATCAAGTTGCCCATCCATTTAGAAACGCTTTTTGAGAGTGACACATGCGCAGTGCGATTATATCCGGATACAAGCGCCGCAATTAAGCGCCGCGCCTTTGTCTGAGGTACGCTAATATGTGAGGTGCGCTTAAACAAATTGATATCATATGATATGATAATAGGGTGGTCTTATATATGAGGAAAAATAATCGCGGAATATCGAGATCCCTGAGATCTCGGCAGCTGAACATTGTCCCACAAGTCTGGTATGTTTTTAATTCTCTCGTAACAGTATGCTTCGTGTGGGAGGTTTGTTTGTATAGGAGGTTTGCATAAGAAGTACAAGAAAAATAGTCTTGGTTAGACTTGGTTAGTCTTGGACTTGGGACTATCTTGTCCAAAAAAACATATTTTTATGTACAACCACAACACTCCAATGAACTTGAAAGACAAAATAACTGATTTTGAGGCCCTGGGGCAAAAAGCCAACGCCCTTCAATTACCAGGACGGCGAAGCCACATTGAATGGTTGGGCAATTAAAGCACACCCACTTTTCTGCAAAATTCTTGCTTTTTCTATTATGGTTACACAATCTCTGTTTCAGACAGGGCTAATTAGGGCTGTCAGCCCCCCCCCTTTTAAAACACACCATTGCCCCAAACCTGAAAATTCAACTACACTCTTTCTCTGCAAAATGCTAGCGCCTTTTATATACAACTTTGAGGCGTTTACAAGAACCCACGTCCAACTGGCTATGAGGAAATGGAATATTGCCAAATAAAATTTATCAAAATTTATCAAAACCTTTTTTCCAAAAAAGTAGTTATCAGAGATGATCTAATAATTAAAAATTAACGGAAGATTTAAAGCAACAAACCAGTGAAGATACAGAGCAAGGATCAAAACGTTTATTTGTCAAAACATAAAAAGTAGAAGAAGGCAAAATTAAAAGCTTGAATAAAGATCCTTTTCACTAGTAACAGTTTGTTTTCTTCGGTAGCTGCCATAAAACACATGTTTAAACGCTTCGATGTACGCAGTTTTGAGCGTTTCATTACACTGTGCTGTGCTGTGCTGTGCTGTGGTGTGATGTGCTGTGCTGTGCTGTGCTGTGCTGTGCTGTGCTGTGCTGTGCTGTGCTGTGCTGTGCTGTGCTGTGCTGTGCTG
>JAYJMH010051215.1:0-13552 GCA_036873815.1 Phacellophora camtschatica | reverse complement strand
CATACGTTAGGTAGGAAAAATGTAGGGTGAGTTAGCTGTATATAGTTGGCTATATGTTTTTTGTTACTGACTTTAAAAAAAGAAACAAAGGTTCTTGAGGAGGAAAGTACGGCAATATATGTTCATTGTCGTGCTTACAAGCTTAATCTGGCAGTTCAAGATGCCATGAATAGCAATAAAGAAATTCGAGACATCATGGTGTTGGTTCAGGAATTGACAGCATTCATCCACGGTTCTCCTAAAAAATTGGCCTGGTTTAGCCGTTTGAAAGATGAGGGTGAGGATAAAGAAAGTCAATCAAAGTCTTTAAGGCCATTCTGCCCCACCCGTTGGACAATGCGATTGGTGTCTTTACAGGCAATCACCAGTATATATACTGCTTTTTTGAAATGGATGGAAGAAGTTGATGCAGTTGAAAAGAACGCAACTGGTGTAAAAGCTGGTGGTTTTTGCAAATCACTCAAAGATTTTAACAGTTTCTTTTTACTGTACATTTTAAGGATGGTGTTTACCATTGTTGAAGGAGGCAGTTTAAACTTGCAAGGGAGCCAGTTTCCTTTTGCAGAGCAGAAAAAGTTTTAAAAAGTATCAGGCAATCTGTAACAGACGCAAAAACAGATGCCCGCTTCACTGGTAAATTTCAGTCAGCCTTGGACGTTGTTTCTAAAAGTAATTTGATCGAGGAGCCAAGATTACCAAGGCAACATAAATTTCCCAGGCGAATAGACAAAGGCACTAGAGCTGCATTTTTTCCAGTTACACTAGAAAGTCATTATAAAGTAAAATTTCTTTCCATCTTGGATAGCGTACACAGCACTATGGCAGAGACGTGGATGGCCAAAGGTTGATGTTGCATGGAGGTATGTTACTTGACAGAGCAAGGTCGCAAGGAGTTCACTTGGAAGATACCCAATGTGTTGTTGATCTTTTAATCAAAGATGAAGTTTTTCGATCAATGATCACAGAGGTTAATACGTTGGTACGGATTGTGCTAACTTTGCCTGCTACAAGTTGCACCGCTGAGAGATCGTTTTCAGGTTTAAGACGGCTGAAAATTTACTTACGATCACGAATGTCCCAAGAGCGGTTAAATGCAGTGGCTATAATGAACGTTCATAAACACGAAGTTGCAAATCTCTCAATTGATGAACTTGTTGACTCTTTCATTTCGCGCAATACCATAAGAAAGAACACATTTTTATGTCTAAATAACAACTGGTTATCGTTTTATTAAATAAATTTTGTTTGTTTTTGATTGAATTCTTGAATTCTTTTCTGCAAATATTTTAAGCAAAGTCACAATGACATCACAGTCAGTTTAACCTCCAAAAAGATGTATCCACGCTATTTATCTTCCAAACAGTTCAGATTTGTCGCTGAAAAGCGATTGTTCAAAATGAAGACTTGGAAACATTACATTTATTATTACAGGAACCGTTAAAGGAATAGAATAAAAAAATGATACTCTGCAAAATTGACTCATAGTTGAAACAGTGAAATCGCTCAAAAATATGAAAATCAACATTGACCCCTAGTTTGAATCATTGCATCATCTGTCCTTGCTGTCTTTATTAACTTATACACCATTGTTATTTTTTTCGCTCTTAAGCCCCCCCTGGAGAAAATATAAGTCTACGCCTATGTTCCAAACATTTCATGTTTTTTTTCAGTCGCGAAAGTGTCTTCCCACGACAGTTTCTTCCCTGGTGGAGTAAACCATAAACATGAAAAACAACTAAAGGATACTTCATTTACTTCAAAAAGTGTCATATGATTTTTTAAACGAAGTGATTTTTGAACATCTTTAGGGATTCTCTTAGAAAAAAGGATTTTGTGAAATGCCGTCTTACAAAAGCTTCATTGAAGAAGTTAATGCCGGAATGGGAAGAGTTCATTTTTATTCGAGTAAATACATAATTTTTCTTTTCAAATAGAAATCTTTTATATGAGAAAAATGTGAAAACCAGCCAGTGTCGGAGTGTTTAAATGAAGAATTTTTGTCTCGGTAAAGTGAGATCTCACGAAGGCGTAAGTGAGATCTCACCTCACCTCACTGTGGCTGGCCTGGGCTCATATAAACGTTCGATTTTTTTCCATTACAAGGTTTTAGCCACAATTTCGCAAACAAGTGGGATAGAGCTAGACTTGCCCCAAATCTATTTCATGCCAAATCACAAATTTTTATTTCGTATACTCAATATATCAAGGGAATGCCATATCGAGGGAATGCAAGTCTAAGATAGAGATAGAGTAAGCCCAGGCTCATATAAACAGGTCCCAACACAATATCTTCCCAAAATTTAAATGTAGGACAACACTTGTTAAAAAAGCGTGTGAGTTTTCATTTAGAAAGAATAACGAATTAGAAAGAAGTTAGCGATCCAGCTCAAAATAATTCCAATGAAAATTATATTTCACAACAAATTGTTTTTCAAACATTATAAATCATGATAAATTATACAGATTTTCAGACGTTAACAAGTCACTCTCACACTAATACTCACGATATCATCGTCCACAGTATCGGTTTACACTTCATATTAACGAAAAATTCCGATAAGAAAAAAATATACAATTCTTTCGCAGTAACAAATTCGCGAACTATTTAAATCATCAGCAATTTCTACCTAAACTATCGTTATGCGTTTTATGTTTACAAAATTCCCACGAAACCTTGGCAATTAAATCATCCGAGGTGCTTTTCCAATCATCGGGGACATCCGCCTAAACTATCGGTTCATACTTCATGTCTACAAAATTCCGTAGGACCAAAGCAATTAACAATTACTCTTTTCTTTCGAAATGATAAATTCTCCTTAGCCTATTCTCTATTCTGTTCAAAACATTAGTGATTTCTACTCAAACTTTCGTATCGGTTTACGCTTAGTGTCTACAAAATCCCAATGATACCTCAGCAATTCACAACGACTCCGAGTCGTGTCGACTCTCTGCTCTTTAAAAATGACAAATTCTCTTGAGCATATCTTGTACAAACCATTTGAGACTTCTCCCAAACCATCAGTTCACGCTTCATGTCTACAAAATACCTATGGGACCTCAAAAACCAGTTTGCTATTTTAAAGAAACAAATTCTTTTGAGCTCCTAGCCAAATTATTGGATGCTTCTTAGACACTGGTAAAATAATTGAAGGCGCCTAGCCAAACACTCGGTTCACGTTTACTTTTCATAAAATTTCGATAAAAAGAATTTTTTTCTATACAACAAATCATTTTTTCAGTTCTAAACCAGCGAGAAAATATTCTAACTTGCAATAGAAAAATAATACATACTCATGCCATGCTATTGGATCTATCAAAAGTCCTGTCAAGCACGTCAGCTTTATCTTTAATCAGTAGAATAAAAATATCCAACACATACAAACATGACACTTTAAACGACGCAACTAGAAAAACAAATTTATACACGAATACTCTGATTAACGCTAAAGGAATCCATGATAAATTAAGAGTCACCAAGCAAACCAAAGGAGTTGAAATCTTTAACAAGAGAAACATGAATACCATCCTGAGAAATTCAAGCAAAGCCTAAAAGAAAAAATGGTTTACCAATGAACTGTTTATTGTATTTTATTTGAAAATGTTGTCTTTACATGCCCGAGTAAAATTTAAAAATGTTTGCTACAGTTTTTGCTTACAGAGAGCTGCTTATTTTTAGCCTTCACATAGCATCAAACTTTTCGAGACTGCATGCAGGCTTCCGACTCTCTGTAATTTCAGGCAAAGGCAAAAAGAATCATAAAGCTTGACCACATCGAAATAAAGCATTTGACGTACAACTACTTATTATGAACTATGAATTAAGTGGTTATGCAAAAACAATACTTTGAAAAAAATAGCATGAAGATGTGCCAAATTGTCATTCACTCAATTATTAGATCAATCAATCAATCAATCAATCTCAAAATGTCAATTAGACAACGATAACTTACCAGTAAGAACAAATTCAACAACAGTAACAACGAGCCTTCCTTGTGTTCTTTGAGGTTTTCAACCAAACTGCTTCCTTCTCCATAAAAAATAGACAATAGACAGAGCAAGGGCAATTGGAATGATATTAAGAGCTGTATGAGTGAAATGACATGATTCTAAAAGGAAAATACAACAGTTTACTAACTAACAAATTTTGTCACAATAACTATTGGCAGATGTAATGTTTTGAAGGAGAACTAGCATTCACAAAATAATTTTTTATTGAAATATTTCGTATAAAAGCATTATGAATTACAATACTGGAGTCAAGAAAGCATGATGGTGGCACAGGGCAATGGCCAAGAGAAAATGAGAAAAATTTATTTAGTGCTACTCTCAGATTTAGCGTCATGCCCATGCCATCTTTTGTCACGCCTATGCCAAACCAAACCTATGGCTTATTATTCCTAGAGTTAAATTTAACAACAATCTGGCAAACCAAAACAGAGGTAGGCACCTGCCTTCTTTGCTTTAAAAAAGGAGCAAGAGGGAAATTTTAAAATGTCTTCTGAGAGTTACTCTTTTTCCAGAATTGTACTGTGAACGGCAACTTAAATCATAAATTTGTAAAAAAGGCATTCAGCAAGCAAAATTCAAAGTGGCGTATAGTATCAATTATTTGTAGTCACTTTGTTGTCTTTACTAGAGAGGTTTAGATCCAGAATGAGTTTAAATACAAGTTCAGCATATGGAAAAAAATTGAATTTAAAATTTAAAGAATAAAACTGAGAGGAAAATGTTTTGGCGGAATGGAATGTAAGGTTTACAAATAAAGTCATTTCTTAATCTTGTTATGCAGTGCATTTTCCAACCTTATACTCGCATTTGAACTCATTTTAAATCTAAACATCCCTACTTTTAAGCTTTGGGTAAACCTCAGGTGCTCTGTGAGAAAAACATACCCCCTCCTTCCCTTGAAATGATTCCTACATGCCAGACATAAAATATCAAAATGTAATAAATAAGTCCACTCACTCTTTTCAAGTAATTATGTGTGCAAATTAGAAAAAGGCCATAAGTAACAGCAATCAAAAGACTTGATAATGACGTTGACACTGGTGTGTTGAATGCATGATCTCGAGCAAGAACCAAAACTTTGACACAAGAAGATATCATTAGAAGAATTGATGCGGTTTTGTTTGTGGGCTCTTCAGTTTTTTGCTGCATCCAAATAATGACTGTTGGAACAGATATTGCATAATACAGCTGGGAACAAGAAAAATTGAACAAGAAAAGGTTATCCAAAATAAAATACAGGTTATCCAAAATTCTCATTGCAAAATTTCCATCACATCACTGAAATTTATGTTTAAAACTCACATTTTCTATCAGACCTTCTTCAAAAAGCAGGCATAAAAAGGTTCTTGTCACAGAGATGCAATTTTCAATGCAAATTACCAATCTTTGCCCCAAAAGCTACTGATTTTAAATTAAGAATAGAAATTTTTTTATCCAACCTGGTTAAATTCTGATCCACCCCCACTATCACTGTGTTGCTTCAGGTCATTTCCATTCATCAATAACAACAAACTATGTAATACTAATATATGCCAGTTAGATCTCCAACCAAGAAATGTTGACCTAAAATATAAAAAATCCCAGTTATTTCAGATTTATAGGCACAATAACTTGCTTTGCAAAATGGAATACCTTGCCTGTGCAGCATGCAAAACAAGCCATTGTTTATAATATCAAAGCAACAAATTGTGTATAAGATGAAGCAGTGCAAGTTTTCTGTTTTTCTTGTCTTTGTTGTCTTGTATTCTTTCCCACCCTACCTCAATCACCCAGACACTTTTCTCAATAAGAACGAACAGAGACATGATAGTGGAAATAAACTTAATCATCTACTGATTATATATTTGTATTTACTATTATTACAACCTTTATATATTTCTAATAATTACAATATTACAGTTACAATCTTTAATTTGCTATTATCTCTGCATTTATTAACCTCCTTTTAGAATCTCAGCCAATAACTAAGGGGCCATCAACATTTAGGTTTTGACTTTCATTGTGGCATTTGGCCGCGATGGGGGGAGGGGGTTCAGATGCAATCCGTGATTATTTGTGTTATCAGGACAAAACCGGTCTTTAAGATTTTATTAATAAGAATTTTATTTTCATTACCTTTTCTGGTTATTGAACTATCATTTATTGGATACATCTTGTTTCATTCGTTAATATCATGCTATCGAGGACAATACAAGAAGAAGGCTTTGTTGAAGACATGGAAGGCAGAAAAATCGGATTCAATATAACAACGACAACAACAACAAAAATTTAATGCAAATTTATTTAAGGCCGAAAAAAATTAGGCCGCGATGGAGGGGGCCAGACAATCGCGGCCAAATGCCGCAACGAAAGACGAAACCTAAATGTCGATGGTCCCTAAGCTTTGATTTACATATGACTCCAGCCAACAGAGCTTCAGAAAATCTCAGACAATTTTCTACTGGCCAGAGAGTTTATGGAGAGGTTTATTTGTGCAAAAATTATATGAAATAAAACTTTTCGTAGGTACAAATATGAATATAAAATAAGAATGATGAATTTTCAACTTAATTTTGAAATGTTTTGAACTTCATTGCGTTCACCAGGGATTCACTAGAACAACAGATCTATTGTTTTAAAATGGTCAGGTGAGCATCTTCCGCAAGAATTTTTGAAAGTTTACAACCTTGGTGAATCGGGCATGTGGCACATTGATGCCATGGTAAGGCCATCGCATGGGACAAAATTTCAAGATTGTTGGCCAGGCAAAACACAAATAAAAGTTTAAGTTTATATGTATGGGCCTACCTAACTGTTTTACCCCTTGGGTTTGCAAGAATGTATATTAAAAATAGGACAATGATTGATCCACATATTTGAGTGGCAAAAAATAGGTCTTTATTTGCAGCAAAATGAACCCAGCTATAAAATGTTGTTGTACAAAATGCAAAAATCGCAACCAAAAAACAGCAGAGCATCCGAGGTTTATTATTCATCCCGCTTGTTAATTCAAGATTAGAATTAGAGCAATTTCCTGTCAGCTCCTTTTTGAAGAGATTCGATGTATCTGTCCACAAAGCTCGGGTGCAGTCTACAAAATTCAAGTTGATTGTGCCTAGGCCCATATTGTAGCTGTGCAAAAACTGCTATTATCCATGTATTCTATTGGCTTTTACCATTTTGAATTGTTAAGCCCCTCGGTTTGACATTTTGGTAGTATAATCAATGTCAGAGATTGTTCGAATTTCTTCACAAACTTTCAGAAAACTGTAATTTTCATTCTTTTCCATTTCTTTCCACGTCTCTAATTTCATAAAATTTCAAAAACTTTATACAACTTGGAAGCGAGGCTCTCGTTTCATGAAGCATGGGTGATAGAAAATTCATGCACTTGAATTCATGAAAAGCTCAAAAACAGTTTTAAAAAGAAACGAAAAAATTATTTTCATTTTATCTGCAAAAATAACCGTGAATTCATAAAAAAGTATTTAAATTTTACAATGCATCCTATCGTACATTCTAAGCCTCCAAGTCCAAGGAGCGAAACATTTGTGTTGGGGATATCCTTCCCTGTGCTTCAGGTGCAGCCAAAATATAGAACACCAAACTGCAGGTAGGGGTTCCATTTTAGTGAAAGGCACTGTCTTCTCCATAGTTGTTTAAAATTCCTAGCGTGTCGGTTAATTACTGCATAATCTCAAAATCCTAACAAAAATGCTTCTAAAATTAGGGCAAAAGCCTTGATTCTTGGAAAAAGGACAGGGGTCCGAAACCCCTCTAATTGCGCACCCCTGGTGTATTAGTCTTCTCTTGGTCCGTTATTTTCATTTTAAATTTCGTCAAATGTATAGCTGGTTTTGTAGTTTAGCTGCAAAACTGCAAACCAGCTATTCATCTGAATCTAACTTAAAATAAATCACGTTTTCCTTCAAAATGTTTTGACGCACAAAAATTTTGTCTATAAAAATTTGAAATCTTTTATTTTTTGATAAAATATAAAATGTTCATAAAGCATAGAAATGTTAATGAAAAAATGTTATAGGCCACAAAATTGTACCATAACATGCACTATGCTATTGTATTTCTGGGTTTGCGTTTTCATTCTATTATATTCTTGGGTCAGCTCAAGATTTCCTAGGACACACCCCCTATACCCGAGTTAGATGATACTTCCTCCCCTGGGAGACCATTCATAAACAACGCAATGGATATCATCACGAAATTCGTACAAACCCCTGTGGAGCACAAAGTATATATCCAGAGAAAATAAAGAAGGAATTATTCTAATATGCGCCTATATATTTAATTGCTTGTGATGCACCTTGCAAACGTCGATGGTAATTAATACACTATAAAATTTATCAATAGTAGCGAACTTGATTATATCCCTCAAAAAATAGGTCATAATTTTAAATAACGCTCATATACACCAATTTAATATAACTCGCGGTGGTTACAAAATATTCCCTAATTAATAAACCCAAAATTTAGTCAGTTAAAATAAGAATAACACAGGATATCCGTTCGTTAGTTCATTAGCTTAAAATCGTGCACAAGGCAAACGAAAACCTTCCTAAGACTAGTTCCCATGTTCGAGAATTTCCGTACGGCTTGGCAGTTTGAATTGTGGACTTTTAAGGTATTTTAGTTCAGATTCCAATTTTTCCATCTTTTCTTTTATGCCATTGTATTTGGCCAAATTGAATTTGATCTTGTCTCCTTCTTTGTGGAACCGTATCAACTGTTCTCGGTCACGTGCATATGGGTATGTATATTCCTGGAATAAATTAAAATGAATTAAACTAGACTAATAGAAATAAAATTAATTACATTAAAATTAAATAGATTATAATTAATTAAAATTAATCAAATAAAAGTTAAAATAAATAAACAAAAAATAAAATAAAAGTTTGTTCCAAAAATTAAAACACCATTATCAGCATCGTCAGCATATTACATGAATAAGTATGGACACGAATGAATAACTGTTGGCGCAAAGCATATGCTGAAAAGAAATAATTACACTGAACGTTCATCAATGATATAAGTTGGCAATTTGCAAGAAAACAATGATTAAAAAAATCTCACTGTGAAGATATTTTCATGGGACACCTAGAGAACAATAGAAGAGAACAATAGAAGAATGATTTCATAAAAAATGAGGCTAAAGTCATATATCTTTATAGCGGGGATCTACTGTAATTGTGTTTTCATGCTCCAGTGCGAAATTCCCGTAAACTGTAATATCACAGATAATCCAAAAAATAAGCGCCACTAACCTCTCTTGTCAAAACAAAGTACGCATACATCGCTATGCTTGAACCATACGTTACGAAGAAAGTGACAGGCTCCATGATATCCCACGAATACTCCCACCATGTCAGCCGTGCTAAGAACCCAAACTGAACGGCCATGTATCCTAGTCCTCCCCACACTAAAATATTTGTACGCTTCGCCGCTTTGATATCTAACAGGCCTTTTGACTCTTCCAGTGGTACTAACTCAGACTGCAAACGCTCTAAACTTTTCTTTATGAGATCCTGGCGTTGTTCCTGCAGAAAACAATACGTAAAAATTCTCATTCTAAACATTACACAACTCTTTCACAATAAAACTCAATTCAAATGACAAAATCATGCTGAAACATCTGGGGTGAGTAGGTGAGTAGGTGAGTAGGTGAGTATGTCAGCCATAGCCGGAGGGGGCCCAACGGCTCCTCTTTCATTAGTTACTATCATTTCTGATAAAAGTGGGCGCTACTCCTAGTCCTGGTCAGTTTTGACCATTTACTCCAGTGTCAACTGGTACTCATTTACGACCTCTAATTAGGATAGACAGCTGAGTTGGATGTGGGCTTCGTAGTTAGAAGTTCTGACAGCTGGTCCCGAACCCGCGATCTCATAGAATGTTTGGCTCCGTAACACATAGCCTTGACCTCTTGACCTCTTGACCCCGAAATGAGTTAAAAATACCGTCTACGTCTGCCCACAAAAATATGAAGCCTTACATTAAATCGTAGATATGAACGTGTCATGTGGCTATTCCAAGGATCAACCTTAAATTAGACATAGATGTGATCATGTACAAAAATATTCTAAATAGTTTGTAATCAATGGGTTGTCTTTTTGACTGAATCTGGCAGTATTGGGAGGAGGGGGGAGGGGTATTCGATATGAGATTATTGAAAAATTCACCCTCTAAAGGAGTGGCTTAATCGAATTATTATGGTCAATGTAGATAAAATGTTTGATTGATTTTACGTGTTTTTACAAGATATTATTTTGAATCGAGCTAAGTCCCAAGTCCCACCCGTTGCAAAATGGAAACTTGGAAATATAAATGGAAATATATATGAAGCGTCAACTTAAAGTTGCTGGACGCAATAGAAACAAAGATTTAAAGCTTTTTTGAAAACAAAAGGGATTTAATCATGAGCATAAATGAGCAAATGCAGCTGCAAAAAAATTTCTGAATTGAATTTTGTGCCAAATTTGTATAATTTTAGCATCGAAGCAAGAACATATCACGGTTTGAATCAACCATCGAAAGGAAGATAGATTTACCCAATAATCAGAAGGTGTAGCATAACTTCATCAGTAATTTTATTAGCTTTCAAAGTGCCCTTGACCACCAAGTTGGGCATTAGCTCCATTATTTCTGTTATTATTATTATCATTTTATTTAACACAGGCTAATTAATGATAGCTAAATTAGTAAATTAGGCCTACCTACAGTAAAACAACTACAATACTAAAATAAATTACAATACTAAATATTTATTTCAATGCTAGATATAAAATAAATTACAAAAAATAATCACAAAATAAAAATAGAAAAAATAGCTATAAATACAGAAAATTTATATAGTTACGAATTAGTTACAAATATCCTAAATTATTGATGTAAATTTTACAGCTTCTACAGCAGCATTTTCCTTTCCTTTCTTTCCATGATTTGATTTTTTCTTTAAAAATGGCGAGTGTATCCGCATGTTTGATCTCATTGCAATGGTTTTCACAGCTTGTGAGCTACGAATGGCGTTGCATCCGTGCCAAAATGAGTAGTTCTCGCATTGGGTGCTGATAATTTGTTCTCACTTTTTAAAACGTACTGTAAACTAATAGTTTGATAAATATCTTTCATGAAATGAGGATTTAGATTGGCTTTTCAATCATGCATTTGATATATTTCAATCATAAGCAGTTGTAGATTCCTTTGCCTTTATTTAATAGTGTTTCAAACTCAGACTGACAATCCTATGTGCAATTCGCAGAGTTCTCTTATGCATTCTATTAATTTTATTATTCAAACTTCTATCGTGAAACATCCATACACGTGGACAGTAGTTGAAATGAGACATTATGAATGTTTTCATTTGTAGAGCTATTTTTGAATGTTCGTTTGTATCTGGAGATCCCTGTCAGGGCGTCAATTTTCTGGCTAGCCTTTTTCCGCATTTATTGCACAATCAATTTAAAGTTTAATTTTTACTGTCAAGGATTATTCTCAAATTTTTCTTTCAAATTTCAGATTTCCCAACTTTAATAGTCATCATTAGTCAATGTGCCAAAATATATGAAGTGGGGTTTGCCATCATTGAGTTTCATAAAATTTATTGGGAAACCAACTGGTCATTTTAAATGAGCTTTTTCCAGGCGTTTGCCTGCAGTATAACTTGGGGAGTTTTATTACCTACATAGACAGTCGTTCTTCAGTATAATTGCAAACTTCGGTGTCGGTCACTATCACGAATAAATCATTAATATAAATATTAAATAAAAGAGGTCCCAAAACGGAACCTTGTGGAGCACCTCGTTTGGTATATGTATTGTGCGGTATGTCCCATTTACTTAAACTCTTTGTCTCCTGTTTGTTAAGTATCTATAAATGTAATGCAAAGAAGTACTGGCGAAGCCACAAGCGTGCAAATTTAACTATTAAAAGTTCGTGAATTAAAACAGTCAAATGCTTTGGAGAGGTCCACGAGGAGCGAGGACTACCCTAGTATCACCTTTGTTGTTAAGTGATTTTTTACATGTTTCTAGTAGCTTCAGCAAACATGCTGCGCACAATGGCCTTTTTCGGAAACCACATAAGCATTGGTATAGAAAGAGTTCCACAAATAAGAGCATTGGTTCATATTGGTGGTAGTACTGTAATATTTTTAATATTGGAGGTAGTACTGTTGTACTGTAAATTATTTTTATCGAAGGGATTATCTTTCGTAAAAATTGCCGTTATATCGCCCATTTTTAATTCATTTAGGAAAAAATTTTCATACAAGCTATTGTTAAACATGTAAAGTATAGGGCGAAAATGTATAAATATTTTCATTAACTATTTTGCAAGGATACTATCTTTCGGAGCACTTTTTTTTATTTTCAGTTTTTTGAGTTTTGGTTTCATCCAAGAAAATTTCACGAAACTCAAATTTCTCAGAATAATTCAAATGTTCTTTGATCTTACGAATACTCAGGTGGAATTCAATTTTGTTGTTGTAGCGATATTGGATCTTCTATCCCATCAGTTGGTGTAAGACCCTCTATATTTTCTTCCATTACAAGTGAATCAATAATATCGATAAAGAAATCATTGAAAATCTATTAAATTCGTGTGTCGTCCGATATAAGATTCCAATTTTCAATTAGGCTAATATTCGAGCCAGATTGGATCTTGTCAAAAGAGATAAGTTTCACTGTTTTCCAGAATTTTCGGTTTTCAGTGAGTTCTTTCAGGTCAATGTTTTTGTAATATTGCAATTCTATTTTATTGTATTTGTGTTTTAGCATGGATCGGGTCATTAACTTTCTTTAATTTGTTTGTCATAAATTGTCCCTCGTTTGTCCTAATATGTTTCCTTCTTAGATGAGCTAATGTATAGAGGACATTTTTTTTACTACAGCATCAACATTGTCATTATGGGTTCCATTAAATTTGTATTTAACTTCCTATTAAAATTGTTTCATCAGCTGCTATACAATTGAAATCTCTGATCAGAACAAAGTTTGCGTGACCTTCATGAAAAATCATGGATATTATATTAAAATGGGATTTATTTTGTCAGATTCCGTATAGACAACATGAAACCAGAAAACTTACTTATCATGAAATTAATTCTAACTTACAACCTTTATATAATGGGTGTCCCAAAAAAGGCTACGGATTTTACTTAGTCTAACAATGGAAATATTACCTAAAATGCTGAGAAATGTTTTTGCTGCTACTCATTGAATGCTAGCTTAATCAAAAATACCTTTCTTGACATTTTTGGTGCCTTGTAACTTGAAATATTAATTTTTGAAGTAGTAATTGAGTGTACCTTCAAACCAAAGCTTTTGCAGAACGGCCTCAAGGAAAGTATTTGATTTGGGGTATTAGAATTAGAATGATAAGAATTAAAGCGTTTAATTATAAATATTAACGATAATAATGAGCGATGTTTCGATGTCATCTTAACATTATTTTCAAGCTAAATGAAATAAAAGACTTTGTTTGTATACATAGAAAAATAAACAATAGAAATATTTTTTATCACGTGATGAGAATTTTGGCGGTTCAGATGATA
>JAYJMH010051204.1:0-13556 GCA_036873815.1 Phacellophora camtschatica | reverse complement strand
ATTTGTAATCTTTGTAAGCTATTCGTAGTGCTCGTTCGTGTATTTTATCGATACGGTTGTTGCTTTTTCTGTTGCAGTACATCCAAACGATGGGGGCAATAGTTGAAAAATGATAAGATAAGCTGGGGGGGATTGGAAAACAATTTAACATTAAATCAGCTGAGGACGGCATTCAGGCACCCAAGAGTACAATATTTGCTTGCCTTGACAAAGCAAGGCTGATTCACCAAGAATAAATCTATCAGTTAGCCCAGTCACATCTATCAGTGAACCCAGCCGATAGAATAAGTATATCCAGGAAGTTGAATGAAACTTCCTTACAATTCTTAAAATTTGCAAACAATTTCCAGAACATTTCTTATGAAGGTAAAGCTTTTAAGAACAATATTTTAAAGTGAATACTTTCCACTGATAGTATTCAACTGTTAGCATTTATTTAGCTTTGATTTAAAATCTAGAACAAAAGAGTACCTGGTGTTTGTCAGAAATAAGCATTTACAAAAGCAAAAGCCTCAATAAACGGTTCCTCATTTACTTGTGTTACTAACTTTTGTCGTTTGTTGTCAGTAAAAAGACCATTTAATATCTCGATGAAAGTTATGATCAAGATCTAAGCAAAAGATGTTTAATTACATAACGATAAATAAAACATCAATTTTGATTAAAAAACCAAGTAACATTTCGTAACATCATTGTTATATTACCAAAAAGAAAGGAAATTAAAAAATATATTAAACACTTACATATATTTTTGTATCTAGTGAACTAAAAGATACACTAGCAAAACAAAAGGCTCAAACAAAACTTGTAAACATGGATACTTATGACAAAAATGAAAAAGAACTTTGTGATACAAAGATGGTAAAATGACAAGAGATAAACCGAGATATACAAGAATAACAAATAATGCTCCCAGCATCAAAACTATAATATCCAAATCAAATTATTAGAATTATGAGTCCTTTTTCCAAGTAAAGTTTAGTTACTTCAACCATATAATTCACACAAACAAATGAAAACATTAAAAACAATTGATTTTGATCTATTTACCAAGAGCAAACCATAGCACCTTCACAATTACATCCTGAAAATTTATTCCGTAAATTTATTCAGTTCCCTCATCTAACTACAGCAATGCAGCAATGTAGAGTAATATCAAACCCCAAACAGCTGAATTCTTTAATCAAGTTTCGCAACAGAGGAAATATTTGTAAAATTGCAGCAGTAAGATGGCTACTAAAGCTGCTGGTATCAACTAAAATGAGCAAAATAACATCGCGAATGTGCTGACCTCATTCAAAGGTTTACATTAACCAACCATAGCTTCATCGGTTCTTGTTTTTGGCTTTCGGTTGACAAAATTCTCACATAAATATAGCTTCAATCATTATCGTTGAAGCAGCATGCTCAACTCGACAACTGTTTATTTCATTTATATCGTTCAAAGAAGAAGAAGCGAGAACGACATAAACAGCAGTTCCAATTTTAAAGATACTTCCATTGTCAAACTACTGATTACAAAACTTTATCCCTAGTATGTAGTAATAATAAAAATGCAAAACTCTTCAATCAAACAGTAATACATACCTTTATAATATCTTTATCCATTCGCCATATTTGTTTTCACATCGAATTTTCTCATTACATATTCAAACGTTCACTCGAAGAATTCGCGAGCGATCAATATTACTGGTACCTGACCTACTGATAGACACTCTGCTCAGGACGCCAAAGATTGATACCGGTATTTTGCTCAAATGGCCTAACATGCATTCTGCCGGAGCAAAATCTTCAAAAAATTTAAAAAGATAGAGTAAGAAAGCTTTTCGCCAATGGTTATCCGTAGCGAATTTACTCGCATACCCGGCACACAATTCCATTAGTAGACTCTTTGCTCAATATTTATATAAATTTTTCTACAAAGGCCTATCATGCATATCATAACATGGAGTACAATCTTTAATAGGCAATACAATTTGACTTTTGAGAATCCGTTTGTAAATGGTCAAGTCTCATTTTTCTGCGTCAGACACAAAACCGCATTAGGTTCTGTTCATGACGATAGAGACTTACACGATTACTATTATTGTGCTCAAATGGTCTAACATTATAATAACTGTAAAATGCTTTCGTAAATTGCCATTCGGGACAATTATCTTATCCTGCAGGACATATGATTCTAGTGGTAGATTCTTCAGGCCAGTGTCAAATCATCACCAGCATTCTGCAAAAACACAGTATTTATCGTTATAGTGAATGACAATACATCATAATTCTTATGTGCCAACAAGCATGCAATTTTACGCTGCCATGTTTTGTCAAATCTGGAGCTCCCATAATGAATATGAAAGCACAATGTAGCTTAGATTAATAAGTATTTTTTCAAGTTGAAAATTTTCAGTAAATCATCCATTCTAGATATTTTAATTGCAAAAAATCCGAAAAACTGCTATTATCTAAGTAAAATTTCATATTTTGCATTAACTAAATGCATACAAATTTCATTTCACAGATTTCAATATAATTTTATGAATTGGGAATTGAGTCGTTGAATGCAATGAGTTGGTTTTATTGTGCTTCCGAGCGGCGTGACTAGCCCTGAAAAGTGGGGAGGGTGGGTATATTATTGTCTGAAGGTGTCTGAAGGTTTGCAAATGACGCAAATTAACTGCAATTGGTATCAAATTTTGATATGATCAACAAAACAGCAGGTCATGTTTTCCTGAAAAGTATTTGATTCATTGTATGAAGGATAGGAATTTTCCTTTGTAATGTAATTGGGAAGAGTGCTGTTTCATTTCATTTTGCGATTATCTATAAATTTGAATGACTCAAAGAGTAGCATACACATTCGGTACAACGACGGCGAAACAAAGAATTCACGCACGCAAATGACCCTTATTTTTACTTTAAACAATTTTTAAAATTACTCTTGCTATGTACAAGAAATGATCACAAACGTTTAGATTTTCTGATTATAATTTAGATTGTTGTACTCAAAAATGTGAAATCAAATATTAAAGATGTTAAAACATTTTCCTCATATTATGGACCTGAACAACAAGAAGAAAGTTCGTATAAAGCTTAATAGTAAATTTCACACAACCCAATAAAATCAAAATATAACAAATTGCTTTGTACCGGAGGGGAGGGGATGTAACTTCCATATATACCGGTATGGTATGTGCCATCATTGGGTTGGTTTTATTGGGTTAGTCAAAAACAAATCACCTTTATTTTTACTTTTATTTTTATTTTTGGTGAGAGCACACATTTTGGGATATAGATTTTTCGATAAATTCTTTTTAAATATTCCAGTTTGATTTACGATTGTACAAAATTTATTATCAAGCTTTAAAGTATGTATTTCCTGATCCCTATAGATGTTGGGATATTGTATAAATTTTAAAAATTTGTAAATTTTACGATATGATTTCACATTTCAAAATGACACACACACGTCACCTGCCTATTGGAGACACCCCAGATGGGTTTCATTTTGCTGTAATTTGTTTGCCTGCATGAAAAAAGTGCGAAATATATACTTGAGATCAAAATTTCATTGTCATGGCTGGAGCTGAATATGTATACACAAATGTTTTTGAAAGGAACTTAGAAAGCACTTCAGCGTTTAAGATTCTTACTTTTTCCCAAATATAGTACTGAAATTTCTTAAAAGTCTCTAAAGCTTCCTGAGAAGTAAAAGGTAAACATGATAGTAGGAAACACACTTTCATGTTTTAAACTCAGGAAAGCTCATTTACATGTAAGTGTAATTATAATTAGCCTTTCGGGAAAAATTAGGTCAATTTTCCTTCAATTCCTATGAATACAAAATTACGAAGAGAAAAATAAAATTATAAAGTTTCTCGATATCATCGCCTAGTACTGTACTGAACGTTTCTCGAATTTTCTACAGCTCAAGGGGTTTCGAAAAATTTGTTTCTTATGAAAAGTTTGTGTATTTGAAAAAATGCAATATTGCCAACCCCAATCATTGGTTTCTCAAAATTCTTCTAACTCGATTAATTTCCACAGCAATCAAAAGGAAAGTTCATTAAAGATATCAAATTTCATTTCGAAACACTCGTCACGATGAAGAGACAATAGCAGCCCTGCTTGAAATTAATACAAGTATTTTATTTACGAATATTACACTAGTTCTGATCAACGGAGCGTGGAAAGGTCACTGAATGCTAATTTTATTAAATGTGCGAACTTGATCCATAATGGCGTCTTTTAGCAAACCGCTTGTGGAAATTAATATCCGATCCAGGGGAGATTTTATCGTTGCTCTGATAGCTTGAAATAAGGAAAAACAGGAATTACTGATACAATACACATTGTTTATGGACACTGCAAGTAAAAGGATTCAACTTCTGAATTTATCACGTGAGTAAATAGAAACTTTCATGTTGCACGTTCACGTTTTATTGTTTTAGTGAGTTGTTTTGAGACATATCGTAAGGTAAAAAAATAATATATAAATGATTTGTGGCATAAGAAGGACAAAGCGATTTATAATTGATTTGAAAAGATCTTTGAAAGTATTCAACCAAATCAAAATAATTGTAAAGCAATTTGCAGTTGGCTTAACTGAAAAGTGTGCAATTACTTTCAATAAATTAACTATCTTGCTGTTGCTTACATATCTTTAAGGTTATTTAGCTTCGCGATGTTAATTTCTGGCATGTGAAGGTAAGAAACAATGTAATTGTATCGTAAGGTGTGAATAAAACATTTTTTTACTGTATAACGCACACAAAATTGTCATGATTTATTTCTATTTCAATGAAAGTCATTTTGTACGACAAGAAGCCAGTATAGCTTTATTTATTTTGAAATCGTAAATAATTACCAAATCTACTTTGATTTTTCATTCAACATGCTTCAAGAAAGAGAAAGAATGAGAAAATATAAATACAGTCCAAAATATAGTCCATCGGATTTACACAATGTTCTTCTTCAAATCCCTTAAAATATGAGTTGAGCAATCCTCAAGGTAATTTTATATGTTAAAGTTTGTTAGTATATTTTCTATTGATTGTGTAATTTAATTCAAGAAAACGGACACTTTTTTAAAGGTAAAAAGAAACTGTTTTCGATCATGTGAAAGCACTACCATCTCATGATAATTTCAATAAGTGAACTACCAAAGCTAATAAATATTAAGTAAACAAATTCTAACTAAAAACTTCGTGTCACAATTTCTATCCCATAGACCGGGCTGAATCACAACAAGAGCAAGTAAAATCGAAAAAATAATACATTATTAGTTCAGATCCATCTCTCATGAAAACGAAAAATAGAATTATCAAAGAAAGGTACGATTTTCCAAGATTACATTGTGTGCAAACAGAAGCTCACTGATGATATCTTCTCTAATGTTGCCTCTTTGTCTTAATTTCAGCTCATCAATCAATCACTTGTCAATCATCAATCAATCAAATGATCAATAATAGCAAACGGAAATCTCAAAATGTTGCACGTTTTCTTAGCTCTATTTGTATCTTCAATTTATCTTGATTATGGTAAGTCAGCATAATGCAAATCGTAAAATAATGATTTGTATAATCCTCATAGGGTAAGGTAAAATGTTGTAGCTCATTTTCTATAAACTTCGGTAGGTAAATAATTTAAACGTTTTTCTTGTGATCTGCATTGGCTTTTCTTCACGAAACGTGAGAGTGAAAGTTATTGTCATTACTTTATTTTAGACTAAGGTAAGCGTTATTTTAAATATTTCTAGTTATATCTGCAAAAGTTTCTGTCCAGAAGAGGTTTAGCCGATGCTTTTTTGAATATTTTCTCCAGACTAAGATAAGCCAAAAGTTTACAAGTATTGGTGGTATTTGCAATAGTTTCTCTACACAAAAGGTAACTCGATGCTATTCGTGTCGTTTTCTCCAAATAAAAAAATCTTTTTCGACGAAAGAAAACCAGAATATTGTCTGGAAATACGGGTACACCTACGAATACTGTGGATAAATAGGTCTACATATGCACTCGTCTTTAAAGTGTTTAAAAACATTTTGTCGGAAAAGTTCGACTATTCGCTCACCCTAACATATAAGTCCCACTGCGCCCCTGACATAATATTGTTTCCGTTTGGGGAATATCCAAATTCTGGGACATTGCTATTTTCACTGATTTGATTATCGCTGTACAGAAGAGTTAAAAATCATCACATCATGGAAGTCAGTGGCGGCAAATTGACAGTTTCTCTTGATTTTAATTTTTTTTAAATAAATTCAACTTTAATTTTAATTATCATTCAGGCTATAATAGTTGCTCTTGAAGAAAGTGAAAAGAAATATGGCGTGTTTTGGTCATTCCTTGTCTGAAATTTTAGTTTGAATAATAAAACAAAATTGTGCACGTTTTAGCAGTATTACATTCCTTAAAACGTTAACACAAACATGCAGACATTGCATGAACAAAATAATTTTCAAAAACCATTTCTGTTTTTTTATGTATATTTGATTATTTTGTTTCTTTCTCTAGCATTTTGCTTGGATATCGCAGAGCCATTTGGAAGGATCAATTGCAAAGAAAGCAAAATTGACAAAAATATAACGCTAGCAGAAGGGCGAAATGCTGGCCGCTTCTTAAAAGCTAATAGTTCGATGACATCGATGAAACAATGTGTGGCAAAATGCTGTAGACTGCGTGGATGTGACGTAGCCTTCATGGTCAATAAAGACTGTTATTCTGTTCTGTGCAAGAGCTTAGAGTCATGTGCCCCAAAGCAGAACGACATGGAAAAAATGCATACGTTGGTGTCGTACGTTGCAAAACTGAATAGGGATCATCCAAGATGTGAGTTAAAAAGTATATGTATATGTTATGTACATAAGGAGACGTTGGTTTAAGCCCACAAATATCCATGTATTCACTTAATGTTTGGTTGACTTATAGTCAATGTTTCCTTTGTGAATATTCACTTTCTGTTACTCATATTCAGTGATATATAAAACAAAAACGATGACGATTAACAAACCAAGTCCAAAAAAGGCGGTACGTTTGCAAAGCCATTGCAGCCAGAAGAGCAGCCAGAAGAGCAGAGGAGAATTTTTCTTCTGACTGGTTAAATAAAATAATCTTCAAATTGAATTTTAATCCCTTGGTTTGCATGCTCATATTCTGACGCTAATGGCCATTTACAAAACATCTGGTTTGCAGAGCCATAACATTTGTAGCAGTAAAAACCCGCCAATGAGAGACGGAATTATATAAAACCACTGGCTGATTTTTGGCAAAAATCTACAAATTATTTTTGAAAATTGATTAAAGCTGTTAATTTAATTTACAGAAATTATTTCAGATAATAGAGGAGTATTGCTATTACTTTTCTGTCACATTATGGGTAGCATGCAAGTGCCCAACCCTATCAAACTTGCCAAAATATTAAATAACTAGACGGACGGATTTGCAAAAATTTGTTTGTTTTTGGTGGGTTATTACTGTAAGTCAATCGGTGTAACTCGGCGATCATTGATTCGATTGTGCCAAGCAAGATATAAAACTTTAAGTTGATGCATCGTCTTAAACAATCTTGTAAAAATAAAATATCAAAAACTAATCTCCTCCACACTAGCTTTGCAAAAGTGTAGTCTTTTCAATTATGAGTATAATTTCCTAATACAAACAACTTATGGATTCATCAAAATTACAGATTTGGAAATTACAAGCGAAGGCGAGCCAGCAATTACTGATGAGCTAGAAGCCGAATATATTGAAGAGAATCCTTTTAGCTTTGATGAAACAGACTTAACGGAAGATGAATTAACAAGTGTAGAAGTAAGTAAATTCAAAAAGTCTTCACAAAGAAAATCCCGTGCCCAACAGGGTGTTTCAAGCCCCATACCGAAGAACAGATATGATTAAAAGACTTCATGAAACTTTTATACAAATTTCTACATCATTATGTATGGACCCATTATCTGAAACCCATCTGACTATCAAAAGATATGAAAGAATTATGAACAAACAATTATAATTAACAAATGTGAACAATGTTTTCCCAAGAGATTGTGATTCATCAAAGGAGGATTTTGTAAAACGAAAGACTTAGGTCTGAAAATGGCAATACAATTAAACACCTTATACAATCGATTTCCGACCTTTTACCCCAACCAACCAAACAGCAATAAATAAAATAAAGCTTAGCTCTAGTGTTTTTATCTGATTTAGGGAACTCTAGGATCAACGATTATTATAAACAGATTTCACACATGTAGGGATATGAATGCAAACAATCGGCTTTTTATCTAGATTTGCTTGAATGCATCGAAAAGCGTGAAATAAACTCTCCAGAGAAATAAATTTCATTGTTGTTATGTTCAGTAAATCTTTTGTTTAACAAAATCTGACCTTGCTATTGTATTTGTAATTTTTTCCAATCCCCTGAACTCCTTCTACACAGCAACATAAACAACTGAAAATTTATCCCATAGCAAATCTACACTTAATTTTATAAAAACACTTAGCAAATCTACACTTAATTTCTGGACTGAATATTTCGAACTTTCCACCCCCACCCTTCTCAAAAACATCATTAACAGGTCATGTAATCTTGTTCTTGCAGTCCCTAAAATTACTGCAAAGGCACGGAGAAAGACGAGTGAAAGATCTTATTCTCGCTGTTGGTTGTGGCCTTGTTGCTGTAATTGTTGGAGTCGCTGGAGTTATCATGATGACACGAAAACTGGTGGAAGATGAGAGCAGGGGAATGGCCTACGATTGGATGTCAATAAAGAGAGAATCTGCGGGAATGTGAGATTCAATTTCTGCACAAATCATAGATATGTGGAAGATGTTTGAAAACAAAGTTTTGATATTGTGGATCTAGCACGCAGCTTTGATATCGTGGCCATTTTTATCAAGTTGTTTTGAAGATTTTAGTCGAAAACAACATCACTCGACCACACCAACATGATATACACCAGCATCTCACATGTACAAAATGAGTTCATAAAAGACCATCTTCTAAAAAATAATATACTATTGCTCGTTAACAATGAACTGGATGCGCAAAACTGCTTTATATTGGGAAGCTTACTGTCAATTATAAGAAGAGGGTTTAGATATTGGTACATGCTATTTTGATTCTCCAAAATGACAACTTACATCTTTGTCAAAATACTTTGAGAATGGACAATAAATAAATATGAAAACAGTCTTCAACGCAAAAGCAAACTGTACATGTCATGGCGAAGTAATAAGAAAACATTAAAATTAAACACAATGAAACAATACACAAAGAGGATTGAAAGTGGAGTGAACATATGATGATATCAGTTATTTCTCTTGTTATCACTGCGTTATCACTACTTTAAAGTCATGGTTTCAAAAATGGCTGTGGGAAGAGGGATTGGTAGATATTTAAAAATACAAAATCATAATAATAATGCAAATGTTGTTCTCGTTATTATTGCTTTATTGATTCATCAGTTTTGCAAGAGGTTTTACTTTCGTTGTAAGCTGAAATACAACATAACAGTTAAAACTAATCTGAGAGCGGAGAAACTTGCAGCAAGGAAATGTCTTTCTCTCATTCTCACCTTGCGATAATAGTGGTTTGGGTAAGCATTTTAAGTCACTTGGACGAAGTGAAGTTGCATTTGAAAATCCGAGGAATTCTTATCATAGCCATTGCCAAGACTAAACTCAATCCCTATGCCCCGAGCATGTTACTATGGTGGCTGGATACTAACAAATTTGACATGAGTGAACTTTTAATGGTGGTGGTGTTTCAGTCTACATTAGGGAATCCTCAAACTTTAAACAAAGGATGATGTTCTTATTGATGATTTAAGACAAATTAATATTCAAGTTGTGCCACCAAAATGTAAGTCCTTCTTTGTAGTGGCTACAGAACACCAACCGCCTACTGATCAGGTTGGCACCTTCGATAAGCTGAAAAATGTGTGGTTCTTTTTGGGTAAGGAAGAGAAAGACATTATTTTCTTCGGTGACACAAATTTATGACCTCAATAAAACTTCCGAGCCTGTCAATGATGATGATGATGGTGATGATGATGATGATGATGGTGGTGATGACGATGACAAAAACATTTGAACTCTTGGCGGGTTGTTCAGCTTGAGTCAGCTTATCATGGAGTCAACAAGAGTTACACTCATTACATCTACTAATCATCTACTACCGATGTTGAAAGTTTTGTACAATCGCTTCTAATTTATGTGTGTGTGCAATCATTTTACGGTTTATTGCAAATTGCATCTGTTGAGAAAGCTCTATAGAGCTTGATGTTGATTCAACATATAAAAAATAAAATATTTCTTACGGAAATTTATATAAACTTATACGTAAATAGTCAACAACTTCGCGAATTCGGACATAGAGGCCGCCCCAATTCCAAAGCATGATATCTCGGGAGCTAAAGCAGATATTGAGGAAAAAAAACAATTATTATGTTTTTGTCAAGACTTTAAAATGATAAAATAAAGATTTTCGTGTCATATGCACTTTCGGCAAAGAAATTCCGTTTTACACTCCCTCTGGAAATATTCAAAGAATTTTCTCATCAAAGGTATACGAGTTTTGTTTTCTCATACTCCAATCACAGGATCTTGGGAGGTGACTCTCGGCTATTAAAGCTAACATGCATGATCTGATAGGCAAGAACAACGAGTTTAAAAAGAGACTGGACTGTCTCTATTTGGTAAATCATCTGATTGACAGTGACAGAATATTCAGCATGAGCAATTTCTCACGAGTTATCATGAGAAAACTTGCATATATACAAAAAATTAATAAATATACCTGAACAAAGGTTAGTGAAAATAATATATAATGAACAAAAAGAATGGGTTTGAATGTATGCTGGTATAGTAAAATATGAGGAATAATACAAAGTTTAGGGATATGAAAAATAAAACAAGGCGAAGATATTCAATAGATTTAAAAAGAAATGTTTTCAAAAAGAGCAAAAAACTCCCACAAAGCATGACATAAACTTTTACATGATCAGTGCCAACTTTAAGTTAAACTATTTTAGATTGCAAATTTCTAACTTCTTGATTGATCGCCTGATAAAACGGCGATTGGGCCTAACCAAGAAGGACAATTTCCATCTTATCGAAGCTTCGTAGCAAAAGAGTGCAAGTTCAGGGTATTTTCAACCAGTACGACGCAATCAACTGATGATAACACTGGACTTCATTTCCCCTATGGTCTCCCCAAACAGCGCATTTTTTAAGATCGCGCCAATGCGTCAGAAGAAAATCAAAACTTTCAAAGCATTATGTGCCGGGGATAAATTTCTGGAACAGATAGGCGAGAATAAATTTCTGATACCGTAAATACCGAGATATAAAAGTAGACCCGGTTTATAAGACGAACGCCCAAACAGGAAACCCAAAATTTAGTATTTTACTATTTTAGCTTACATCAGTAAATAAGGCGTTTTGAGAGGTGATACCGTTTCAGAAAAAAATATTTATACTTTTTAGTACCCCTTTTATTAGTACCTCTTTTTGAAGCCAACTGTTACGTCTAAAAACCTTGAATTACATACCGGTGTTGAAGCTTTAGGAAATATTTTAATAAATATATGAACATTAAATAGTAGAGGTAATGCAAAAATGAGACTATTTGTATACTACTCGGAGTTTCATGACTGTTCAATCCTCAGGCATACAAATACAATTTCGAGTAAAAATTCAGCTTTAAAATTTGTCTGATGCATCCTTAAATCTAAAACATTCGGCATTTAGTGTGATGTGTCACAATATGAGTTCAGAAGTTCGAGGAGGCACCATGTTGAGAAAATATATGCAAATTGGGGGGATTATGACCTAAACAAATTGGGTGAATATGGGTGCGAAAAGTATACGAAAAGTATACCCTATTTTTACATCAATTTTCTTGAACAATTAGCCGGTTTTTGGTAAGCGGGTTATCATCCAGTTGCTGTATTAAACCAACTTCAATAACATGTAAAACTTCATGCAAATGGCCAATAAATTATTATGTGACAAATATGCTTTCATGTGATTGGCCAAATTTAAAATGTAAACAAAAGAAAAGCCGAATGGTCAACAGACATTTTAAAGCTGAATAAATATTATAGCTATCAATACATATTCGTATACCAACGATCTTCGGTAGTGAAGTACACCCCTCCTCTGAGGTAGACAAGTAATTAAAAAAAAATTGAGACAAAAAACTAATGAAAATTTACAATTATTTGATACTGTTAGAATATAAATACAGTTATACTGAAAATTCTTCTTGTGTATTTTCAACAAACTGTTAGTGTAATTATTGTAAGCATGCTACCATAGTATAGAAAACGCCATGAAAATGTAAAGGGTTTTTAGTAAAAACCGAATATAAAGTCTTTCCTATTGTCTTCTTACCCACGAACGTCATATCCATAAACGTGTCACAAATCAGACCAGTCAAATGCAGTAGCACCGAAATAATTTGCCTAGAATTCGTAAAAGTTACGGCTCCGTATAATCACAGTTTTGCAATCGATCCTGAATAAAATGAAAGTACTCTCCTTGGCAAAGGACCTTTAAATCCAAAGCTTCCAGAACCGGTGTAAACATTTGGTTTACCTCACTACGGTTTAACAACACACATTGTGCAACAACAACACAGAGTTAACAACTACCTATCAGATTTTAGTCCACTTTCAGCGTTATAAAGTGCATGCAAAAGCTCAACCAACAATATTAAACTATGATGCAAATAATTTAACACTAAAAACGAATTTTTTATTTTAAAAATTAAATATAAGAATGTTAAACCAAAATGAGAACTAAAAATCCAAAGTTCGTTAAAATTTCATCAAAAAAACCATCACAAATTACAACACATCTTATCTCGTTACGTACGTGGCGAGGGAGTTATATCAGGGGGGTGGGGGGGGGGTGTAAGGACCTTTGACAGAATTTTAAATTTTGATTTTATTCAATGCTCCAATCGATATCTAATTAATTTATAAGACATTTTCCAGTAAGTACACTTTGTGGAAATTCATTTGATCACTTCGTAGTTCCGAATTTTAACATGTTTTAAATGAAACGCGACCATGTCCCAATAATGTAAATGTAATGTAAAAAAACCTTTTCTCGACAAAATATTTGGCAATGGAAAAAAGGAAGGGAACGCAAAAAGCAAAACACATCTAAAAAGTCGCAGGAACAAAACTAGACCTTTGAATGTAGTTCATCTACGGCTTGAATTTTGCACAAATGCAACGTTATTGCTAAATATAATGTATGATAAAATATAACAACATGTGTTGGTTTTGAGTTAAAAGTCTCTCGATTAAGTTAGTCAACTGAACGTGAAATATCCATAACTGCTTTGATTATACATTGTTATTAGTAATTTTAGGCTAATCTATTTGTGTCCTTATTAATTTTACTATGTTTTAGGCTAATTAAGCTATATAATGCATAAATACATCGCAAAATGCTGGGTAACGCAAACAAATAACAAACATATATATATATATAGATATATATATATATAAATATATATAGATATACACACACATACGTTTGTTATATTCATATAT
>JAYJMH010051203.1:0-36797 GCA_036873815.1 Phacellophora camtschatica | reverse complement strand
ACAAACAACTAGACTGACCGATACTATACTGTCATCAGAGACTTTTAAAGTAGAACTGTAAAAAGTAGACAAATAAACATAGCTATTTGCGTTTGAATGAAATGAATTAGAAAATAACTTGAGTTATTCACATCTGTTTTCTCCTAGTGAAATTAAATAACATTAACATCTCGCGGACCGCGGACCTTTTAGGTGGCTTCAATAAAATTGTTATTCGTTTTAGGATTACACTCTGTTCTTTAAGATTTTATAAAAACTATTTTTGTAGATTAATCTAAATGTCTTGGTTCGTATCTAGTATCATTGGATCTCTCCATATCACGAAAACAAAATCTCCTTAATTTACATTGACACACCTGACATAAAAACCGCATATAGTAACGAAACCTGCCTATAGAGATGGCGGCTATAATAGCACAATAATACCTGACATAAAGTCCTTGTGTAATAACAAAGCATGGTCGTAAAGATGGCGGCGGCTATAATAGCACAATGCCTGACATAAAATCCTTGTGTAATAACAAAGCATGGTCGTAAAGATGGCGGCGGCTATAATAGCACAATGCCTAACATAAAATCCTCATTTAATAACAAAACCTGCCCATATATGGAGGTAGCTATAATAATATGGAGGTGGCTATAATAACACAATAATTGACATTTTAAAATACCTGACAATTGTCTTCGCAATCACAACAAACAAGAAATCCGGGATCTGTGTTGATGTTGATGCCATTTCCAATTATTCGTTCACTGATATATTCAACAATTGGGGGAAATTCGTTCTTTTCATTCACACACTGCAGTAAACAAGAAAACAATAACTTGCTCATTCACGGGTAATAGGAATCGTATAACTTCTTTGAGATAAATTAGAATGCAACCTGACCATTCTCTTACCTTCTCTTAATAAAGATATCTTTAGATAAACCTAAAATGACTCAGCAATGAAAAAAAAAACAAACTATCACAAGTTGCATATTCTTATTTCTATTCCTATTACCCATTCATTCACAGGTAATAGGAATCATGAAATTCCTTTGAGAAAAATTAGAATGCAACCAGGTAATTCTCTGTCCTTTAAATGTAGAAGAGTTTACATATGCGGAAATATAAAGTCCATTGTTTTTTTACTTTGAGATCTAAATTAACATACATGTTGGGGATCATCACCAGAAACTGAAAATCTCATTTCACTGATAAAAATTAAAATGAATAAATGCTTTCATACGAATAAAAACAAACGCATTTTAACTGTTGATTGAATAATTTTTTATCACGTGGTGAGAATTTTGGCGGTTCAGATGATTGGCGCCAAAAAGACTAAGTGAACATTTTGGCGGCAATGGAATCTGACTGCTTGTTCAATTTTGGCTTCAAATCTTTAATGAACAATATATACAAACAACGATTGATTGACTGATTGATTAATTAAAACATACCATTATTGGATTAGTCTCTTTTCCAAATGATATATCATCGATCTTCATTCGAGGCGTCTGAAAAACATTTAATGCGTCAACACCCTGATTTTTGTCTAATTTATTAAGAAATCCTGAATAAATTTTTATTTTACAAGGGGTGACAATGGAAGAAATTCTGATTGCTCCTCACCTTAAAAATTGGAATCTGATCTTTGCATGATACTGACGAGTCGTAAGAAAATTGATCAATTGTTACGTTTGAAGCTTTTGTTTGCAGCACTGCAAAGAAAGGATGCAAAAGAATAAAGAAAGCAAATAAAACAAAAATTATGGTTTTTATCCCTAATGAATTGGAAAACGTCCCACAAAATTTTTTTGGGACACCCGTTATGTAGCGTAGTGGCCTTTTTTTAAGTAATAAAGTTAGAAAAATAATGTTTATAAAAATGTAATTTTATACTTACAACATTTGGTAATTTCCGCTAAATTTCTCTGTAAAATAAATCGGATTATTCAGTCATTCATTTATCTTTTCATGTAATTATTTACAAAAATGCATTTCAATGATTATAAATTTTCCGTTTTGTTTTAATCTTAAAACAACCGAGCGTAAAAACAAAATCACAGCTACGATTCACCCCCGGAAATTTTATTAAAATAAAATCACTACTCACAAGTCGCCTGCTACAGGGGGCACGATAATAAATATCTCTATGGTAACCAGGTCTTCGTTTTGCTGTTTCTCTGCAAATAGTGAAAATGAAAAAAATGGGAGAAAAAAGGAAGAAGAAAAGATTAAGTTAGAAAGGAATCGATGGTAAAGTTCTCATAAACAATAGTTGATTGTTTAATTAGAAAGTAAAATCACGACGAAACAATAGTTATTTGTCTCATATACCAATCAGATTGACTTACCTTGTCCATCCAAGTAACAATGGAATAGATAAAGGATTATGCTTTCTTTTCTCAATAAGTGGAAGAAAAACGCCTGGAACGCATGATGGAGTACATTGATGAGGACCTGTCAAATTAAGATTGAAAAATGACAGTTGTTGTTGTTGTTTAACTTTGATACAAAATTTGTTTATTATTTAGTTATTAATTAATTAATTTTTATGACAGATCGCTTTTTAATCGTAACATAATTATGATACCTGCCTTTGATTTTAGGAATCGAATGTGCCATATCAATAAGAGCTTTCACGTGATCAGTGCATTGAATGTGCCATATCAATAAGAGCTTTCACGTGACAGATCGCTACTAATTTTTATGACAGATCGCTTTTTAATTGCAACATAATTACGACACCTGCCTTTGATTTTAGGAATCGAATGTGCCATATCAATAAGAGCTTTCACGTGGTCAGCACGTGGCTCGCTGCAGGCAGTTTTGGAGTCCGAAGGCGAGCATGCCATTTCTGGAATGAATCCTTGACGAACCTCTGATCCTTGCAATGGCACGGGTGCTCGAGGTACTGCCATCCGCTGCACAAAATATTGTTGCAAAGCAGCTTGAGATATCATTGCGCGTGGCATCCCGCCCTGTGGCGTCACTCCTTGTGGCATTGCTCCTTGTTGTAACATTCCTTGAGATATGGTAAGACGAGGCATACTCCAGTATCGAAAAGTCGTAGAAGGATTAGTAGAAGGATATGGAAGTATGGGTCTCTGATTTTTCAGGTGATCTTGAAACTTATCCTTGCTTAAAGTTAGCCGTGGTTTTTTGGCTGCACTTTCCTGCATAAAAAATTTTCTTAACTTAATCATCATAATCAAGAACGTTAATCATCATAACCAAGAGTGTTAATCACATAATCACGAATGTAAATCACATAATCATCATAATCACGAAACCAAAAAGATAGCATGTGATTAACACGACTTACAGACCGATTTCAACAAAGCTAGTTGCCAAACTGCCCACTCTAAAACCTTCTTTTCATCATTCTATTTGCAGACCTTTTGTGAGGTTCTACAGCTCAATGGAGAACAGCAAAACAACAAAAAGGTGGAACTGTCAATCAAAAAAGCTAGAACTTTCAATCAAAAAGGTAGAACTGTCAGTAAAAAGCTAGAACTGACAGTCAAAAAGCAGAACTTTCAAACGGCTAGAACTGTTGATAAAAAGGCTAGAACATTCAATCCAAAAGAAACTCAGGACGAATTGAAAAATACAAACCTCTACAGAAAATTTTCCAATTGTTCCAAACTGACCAATGGTAAACTTGATAGGCGACACAATAATATTTGCAGTAGGCAGTTTCGATGGAGTAGTTACTGTTGGAATATTCTCTACAATGTTCAGTGAATTAGTCAAATTTTGTCTCGCTTGGGATAAAGCAAGAGACTGCGAATCTGAGTGATCTGATTGGGTGGATTTAATCGATTTATCGCTGGGTGTTCGTTCGAATCTCTTTTGTCTATTGTTTCCACGAACCAAATGGCTGTCAGATAGGACTGATTCGATAGAGCTAACACTTGAGCTGAGTTGCATCGGCTTTCCTACGCTCAAAGGAGAGCATTTCGGAGAGACGGAGAAGTCCTTGGATGTCCTTGTTGGCATCGCACTCTGTTCTAGAAAAAGAAGCAAATAAAAAGAACAATCAAACTCATACCTTAGTTTGTACGTTTTTATTCCAAAGCCTGGTGGTACGACCATCAAATTTAAAAATTCTAGATGCATTTGATGAATATCGTTAACTTTCTCGTCGTGTTTTCTGAATTTAAAAAATATGTGAGTTTGCAAAATAATCAAAATTGTTTCCAGTTACTGATGAGTAACTTTTCTTTTCATGATTAAAAGTAGCAATTAATTTCAAGGACTATTATGGGTTTAGTCATAATGACGTAATCAAAAATTGAAAAATCAAGTTTTGAGCCACGGCTTGTAATTCTTTTTAGCGAATTGTAACTCTGGTAAAAATCATCAGATTTTGTAATTACTAGCATACTTCATAGTGAAATGAAAATGAAATGAAAAGTACATGCACAGTGAGTTCTCTATTAACGGACACCTGCGTACAAAAGACACATCTCAACAACGGACACCTTGCCGTTGTCCCGGATCTCTGGGATGTGATGAAATCTCCAGTCAACGGACACTTTCTAACAACGGACAGCAACTTCGTGCCAAAGGTATCCGTTATGTTTCAGTGTATTCTTAAATCAATATTAAAAATGAAGATTCCTTTGTGAAAACTATAACTCTCTGAAAATAAGAAATAAACAATATATTTCCTATTAAAAATAGGAAAAGGCTGAATTTGACAATTGTTGTCAGCACCTAAATAGTATGCTTCGAAACCAGGTCCTAGACTGATTACAACTATCGTGGTTATGCAAATATATAGTACCATTCATAAAAATTAAGCATTTTGCACCTCGTCATCGTAATTCGAACTTCGTATAACGACAAATTCGAACTTCGAAAATGGGACTTTTGAAGATCTGTCCAATCTGTCCCAAAAAGTTGGGATAGCAAAGTCCAGAAACCAGGCCCGTAAAATGGTGAGGAAAAAAACAAAAAAAATCGCCTTTTGATAAGTCGTACAATGTCATGACAAATAGTAGAAAAACTTACAAAATTCCAGCTAACCAATCAGCTTTCGGAGTAGTTACAAAATACTGACACAATATTTTAGCTAATGTAAACAATGATAACAAAATTGATATTAGAAAATAATTGTACTTGAACAAGCACAGCAGAATCGAACATTTGAACTGGTTCAAGTTTGTTTTCATTTCTAGATCAGCCAATCACATCACATAGTTTTTATCACGTGTTCACAAACTGCAAATTAATTGGATATTCTGAAAATGTAAACAGATCAACTACAGTAGAAAAACGCACGAAAGAGCCGACAATTGTAGGAACCTTTAGGTTGAAATGTTTCATCAATTTTTGGAAAAAATAGCTTTGAAATATTATAAGTTGATGGGATAATTTGTAAGTCTGTCAAATAACGCTCTAGATTTTTTACGATTTTTGCGCGGCGGTTATCAGAGGGCGGCGTTTATTGCAAAATCAAAAATAAGGGGAAAAATGCTTTATTTCCAATTAAAAGATAACATTTAGGTATAAAGAAAATTTTTGGAAACTTATTTTCTGTCTATATCCTATTTGCTTATAGCGCCTCCTCCCAAAATAAACGCCTCCTCCCAAAATAAACGCCTCCTCCAAAACTGCGGCTTTCGTTAGAGAGAGAGGCGTTTATTTCCATAAATGTATGGTTATTTAGGAGACTCTTCCATCCTCTATTTTCCAATCATCCATTTTATGGGTTTAAAATGAGAACCTTTGTCAGGCTGGCACCCAAGGCTTTAGGTTCTTTTATGCAGGTTTTTACTGTAACCGACAAAATAAAAAATTATCTCGTGCTGACGTAAAATTAATTACACGTGCACACGATTTTTCCATACTATGACACAATACCCTTGCAAACAGCGACGGACTGGCATAAAATGTTTCAGCGGCCAAAAGGTTCACAAAGAAATCGTAACCATATTAGAAAGGGTCGTAAATATAAATAACGTTGTCTTAATTTAAAAAAGAATAAAATAACGGCTTCTGAATTATAAGGTTATAGTTAGCTAATATTGTGGACATTCGTTGTGTCCCAAAAATTTTTTTTTCCGACATAATGAAACCCTTTTGTTTAGGCGTGGAATATATTGTCTCAAAATGTCAAAATGTCTTAAATTTTTTCAAACAACTCAAATTTTAGGCAACAGTGCTCTGTCCCAAAAACAAAATTGTCTGTCATATTTCATAAAGCAGTTTCCAGAAACATTAGGCCAAGGGTGGCGACAGGATTCATGCAACGGAGAAAGGGATTAAAGTCCCCGATAAAGATATCTTGTGGCACTCCTGCAATGAGCCAGCCCACCACTGTTTGCAAAAGACTATAATAATTTGCAAAAAAACGCAAAACCTGCAAAATATAACAACATGAGTTGACGAAACAAACTAGGAATTTTTGGAACAACATAACCAGTCCAAAACTACAATACCGTAATAATTCGATTAAGCTCCCCTCTAGAAGGTTATTTTTTTAATAAGCCCCCCCCCCTCCCAATTTTGTCAAAACAGATAATACTTTTTTAGATAATACTCATGCTTTCTTTTAGATAATACTCTCAGGGAAGCTGACTTTTGAATAAGCCCCCTCCTCTTGAATAAGCCCCCCTATCAAAGGTCGGATTTTAAATAAACCCCCAGGGCTAAATCGAATTGTTACGGTATGTTGGAGTTCGTGAAAAAATTTACAACTACTGTTCGATAGACACAATGTTCTTTCTAACACTATTTGATTTGTCCAAGTTTGGGAGTTTAAATTAAGTACACGTGAAAGCTTTTAAAGTTTATATAAATAGTCTACTGATCACGTGATCATGTACAACAAAGAATGAATGAGTCAACAATTATAAGAGCAAGGTATATTGATTTTCATTGATTGATTGATTTTAATTTGAAGTTTTTTGAAGCAAAATAGCATCCTATATTTGAAATAGCGATTGATTTGAAAAAGGTTTCACAAGAACAAAATAGAAAGAACTTCACAAAATAAAATGTCAGATTCTCATTACGATTTAATTTTATCTTGCCCCTGCAATCGTGAAGACCTTTTCCTCTAAAAACAGGCACAAAAACTAAGCACTTTCATTCCAAAAATGAGTGCAGAAAACTAAGCAACTTTTCTACAAGTGTTGATAAATACACATTTAATGCATAAAACAATAACACCAAAAGTAACAATATAACAACAATAATAAAAACAATAACAACAAAAACATCAATAATAACAACAACAATAACAACAATAACAGTAGATGCTCTTCTCACAGAATAACTACACAGCACAAAAGTGCACTATTTGACTCCAAATCGTAACAGTTGATAATTCACGATCTATATTTCATGGTAATATTACAGTTCAAAGTTCATAGTTTACAGTTCACAGTTGAAAGCTCATGGCATTGTAAATTTTCATCCATTCATATTTGATTTGCATTTAGTCTTTTGTCAAAACATACATTTGAAACTTGTACGTTCTTCATACATTTGCTGTCATTTTCAAACCAATATAATCAAACCATAGATGATGCTGAAGATAATTTGCGGCCTAATCGATTTTATTTTGTACAATTATTCCATCCGTCATCTTTATTAAATGCTTGGCTGTTCTTTCATTACACACTTGTTTCTTTCATATCAAGTTCATAGGAGTTCATATTTGGAATCCATTAATCCATTTCAACGGAGCTGTCCAAAAAAGACATTGACCAAGTCTAAAAAACATTGACCCCATCGAATCAATTCGGGAGAATATTCACCTCCGTTGTTAATAATCAACCACTGCAGAAACTTGATGAAAAGTTTGACTAACGCAGCTGAAGGAAATCCAATCTTGAGTCACTCAAATACAATAAAAATTTCCGAGTGTTTAAATCTGTCACAAGCTTCTGTGATATCAAAAAGCAAGCGATTGCGCATCTAGTTTGCGCATCTCATGAAAGCAGATGATGATGTCATAACTTAATGTCGCCATGTAAAAAGTTGAATGAAGTTACTAGATAAGGAAATTTGTTTACCGTTGGAAATTTTCTCAATTGTCATGAGAGAGCTTCATTTCAAGTCTTCATAAAGTAAGATAATCATTTAAATCATGTCAATGTCATGTGGACGAATTAAACCTTGATGTAAACATTTACAGAAAAGTTTGTCAAATTGTCCATACCATTTAAGTTCGTTAAACAAAAACAAAATTTAAGCTTTCGTGGCATTACCCAGCAAAAATTACTTAGTATTAAATTCGCACAAATGTGTTTTTGATAACAAAAATCAACTTTACATTCACAAAAACAGTTTAGAAATTTGTTGAAAAAAGAAAAAAAGAAAAGCAAGGGGTTATGGGCAGTAGACCTGAGTTAAACGTTACAGTTGTTTCAATCCCAAAATTCATTGCATTCGATGATCGAATGCCTATAATGATTCGCATATCAAACGCAATGAATCATGGGATTGAAACAATTAATTGTTGTTTTAAACACAACGAGTTCATAAATCATCAGTTTACAGGTCACATGTACTGTGATTAAGTATGACCTTTCACCGTTATAGTTCATTAGTTTCCCAAAACGTCCATTAATTCCCAAAACGTCCATTAGTTTCCCAAAACTTCCATTAGCTTCCCAAAAAGTTGACTCCTTCATTCTTTAACCCAAACACAATTAATTTAATCCAGTCAGATAATATCTAAAGTATCAAGCATATATGAAATAACTTTCAAGTATATAATATCATTTATAGGACGGGTGGAAAACATTGTGCACTGTGCAAATGCAAATACAGGTAAATGTTTATCAAAATGTGAAAAAAATTTGAAATCCTTTAAATGCGAGCGGAAAGAAACTCTGCTTCATATTCAACTCTGTTACATTTTCTAAAACTCTGTTTTCTAGTCTTTCAGTAGTTTACAGGACACAGGTTAATAGGTCATGGGTCATTAGGTCACACGCCCTATGGTGAATTGAATATGACCTATCACTTTTATAGATATTTACACTGAGACTATGAATTGCAGTTTTTGAGCATTAAATACCCTTGTTTTTGGTAACAATATGACATTTAAGCAAAAAAGCATGATTTGAGATTAGAACGGAAAATATAAATTTAAGTATTTTGGTGTATCCACTTGAAATTAAAGTTTTTTTCAAATTTCATATAAAAAAATTAACTCCATATCACAATTTCTTGAAAATGTAATAATTTTTTTCAGATATCTTAGCAATTGCAAAAATTTAAACTTGATATCTAAGATTTGAAGTTCCTCATATGAGGAATTTGTTTTCACCATCTAGAAGTTCTTCAGTGCATCAGTGTCTCAAATTTAACAAAAATTATATTTTAAAACAATAACAAAATCACTCTATATAACTAAATTGAACATTAATTCTATGATATACATTTATAAAGTGAACGCTGTCATTATGCAAAAAATGAAAATCAGAAAAGCATTTATTTACCATTTGATGGGTCCTTACTTCCTGAGCTCCGACTTTTCACACTGTCTCTATCTGATGTGTCCGACCCGTCACCCGATAAATCTTTGTCAAGTTTCCTCTTTTTCGCGCTTGCAGGTAACTGATCTTTCTTGTCAAAGTCTAATGCGATTTTTACTGGTGCAGTTGCTTCGTCCAACTCTTCATCCGAAACATCCATCAGAGAGCTATTTAAGTCTTCTGGCTAAAAAATAAAATCAGAAATCAGAAATCATAGACATCAAAATAAACATGAACGTAAACATGAACATCAAAATAAACATAACCAAACATTAAGAAAAATAAACATAACCAAGCATTAAGAAAAATAAACATAACCAAACATAATAAACGTAACCAAACCAAAAACAAACATAACCAAAAACTTTACTAAATAAACCTCAGAGGACATTATCCCAAACAATAGTTACCAAAAATAAGTTAAATAAAAATACGAAAAAATTCTAAAGCAGATTTAAACATGAAGATACCTTTTCCACAACAACTCCCCATTCCTTGATTTGTTGAATTCCTGGAGAGAAAAAATTAAGAAACATAAGGGAACAAGTAATTAACATAAGTAGAGAGTATAAGCCTGCATTGATCACTGTAGGCCTAATTTGCTTAATTATTACTCTTTGCATTACAATTACAACTCTTTATAGTGTCAATTACAACTCTCCGCATGTGACTTTATAACAGTATAAGCTTACATATAAAGGAGCGGTCATTAAGTAGTAGGGAGAGGGAGGTGGAGGCTTTTCAAAAAGTAACCAACAAATTTTTGCACCCCAGTAAAACAGCCTTAAACAATTTCGTGCACCAGCAAACAGTCATTAATCTACCTTCTCTACCGCCGCGTCTAAGCCAGCACCAGCAAATTTGTCTTCACAAGTATTACTTTCTTGACAAGTTTTATCGTTTTGTAGTATTGTATGGTAGCTCGTTCGTAGTCTTAGGTAATTCGTTACTATAAACTTTTTAGATTGAATTTACATAAAAAAAATTAAAAAAAAAGTTTTACTTTGCTGGTGTATATATATGACGAAACTTCTTGTGAAGTGTCCTTGTTCAAAAACTAACATGCCAGTTTTTTAATAAGGAATTTTAACAAGAAAGAAAGTTTAAAGTATTAAACTTGCTTAGTAGACGATATGACAAAGCAAAACATTTTTCAAGGAAAAATTGATTGATATTTATTCAAACATCCAAAAAAAATTTCCACCCCAGCAAATTCTAAAAACTACTTTCCATGCCCCAGCTAGAAAACTTTCAAAAATTTCATACCCAGCTGTTTACCCTAAAACTCTGATCCTTCGAAAATTCAGCAAATGAAACAGAAAGCAAACAACCAGATTTTTTATATTCATGCTTTCATTAAATGTCATACCTTGAGGGTCAGTTTTACTGAATCTTGAAATTCCAAAACATGGTTTTGTAATTGCATCTTCAACATAAGGTTCAATCTTCTTTGATGCTGCAGTTGCAACTTTTTTCTTCTTATTCTTCTTTCCTTTGTTCTTCAAAGCCTCGAGGTCCCGTCGCTCCTGAAAACGAGGCCAAACATGATTCTCAATAAAATGCATCACATTTTTATCTTATTTACTATTGTGTATGTATTTATAGAATATCATATGAATGATTTTGAATTGAATTGAGTATATACACGTATTTTGGCATATAATATGGAGCTGTGATAGAAAAGTCGTATACTGTAGCGTTTATAATGCTCACCAGTTCAGAATATAATGGTTCCAAACGTGTTGACCCACGATAAATCCATTCAGTTCGCTTGTCGACATCAAATAACATCTGCAAATTTAAATGACCATACATATATATGTGTATATATATATATACATGAAAATTCAAAGTAGATCTATTATGCATATTTGCGACAGAAAAAACAATTATCAACAATTTAAGTTAACATTAAATCTTAGAAAAAGTTAAATTGAAATTGATTCTAAATTGGAAAAACTTTTTGAGCTGTCTCCAAAAGATTAAATATTGGATAAAAGTAGACAAAGTTAATACTGACAGCTTGCGATAATATCCTTTTCATTACTATATAGAATATGTTACTATTCATATTATCTTTTGTATATATATATATTTGTCTTGAGAACACGATTTTAAAGCGATTGGTTTTCAGCTGAAATTTATCCATCTGGTCGGAACGAGATTAGGGCAAATGTTCACACTGTGATGAGATGAGTCGTAGGTGAGCAGGCACTATTAGGAAGTTTAAGATGGACGACGGGAACGTTACGTTACGACGGTAAACTTTATTTTGAAATCTTAGCTGTTTAGAAACCAAATAAAACTAACGATAAAATGAAACAAATGCATCCAAAAGTCTACCTTTGCAAGACTGCAGTCAACCGAAATAACTCTTGCTTGAAGCCTGACGAAAAAAATACAATCACTGATCAAAATAATCTTAATTATTTGTATTCTATTGCAAATATTTATTTATTGAACTTAAGAAAATTTCAAGGTATCAAGAAAAACATCATCTTTAAGGAAGAGGTATTGGACATAGGAATTAAAAAGAGAAGTATATATATATATATACATGTAGAAAGAGGAAAGGTTGAAGGAAAGAAAAAAGAGGAGCCAATGGTATCATGGGCAATCAAGTGCCATAGAAAAATGGACAGCAAGAAATTTGTCTGAGACAGTGCATCAGGTTACTGACATAAGACATGCTCTTCTTATGACCACAGTGAGCACAAACTGACTGAACATTCAGCAAATGATGGATGGTTTATAAAGATTAAAATCATTACTTTATGGGACACTATATGGATAAATTTCGATTGAAATCCTAAATGGGACACTATATGGGACAAGTTTGATTGAAATCCTAAATGGAACAATTTTGATTGAAATCCTTACTTATGGGACACTATATGGGACAATTTTGGCTAGTATAACCAACACATGGTTAAATATGTATACTTCTCTTCTTAAAATCTTTCATATCAAGTATGATTTTGCATATCACTTTCATAATACTCCCTGATATGTTTGCTATCTTATTACGTAATTACCATGCCAAATATTGATTTACCAAGGGATAAAAAGTTAAATCAATTAATTAAATTTACCAACTGCCGTTCCATTCTGTTTGAATTGTAAGACCAGTCTTGAGTCTTAGCATTGGTCTCTAGAAAATAAAATGTACACATAGCAGGTACATGTTTTACCTTGCAACTTGCAACGTTGTCGATTGGTCTTCAGAAATTTATATTAGTATTTAAGAAATATAGCAATCTGAGAAGGGGTTAGCTATCACGGTAATCTTCATCAACAAAATATAGTTCAAGACAATATAAAATCAGTCCTTTTTAAGTTCTTAAAAAATGAGAAAAAACAGAAAGTTTCAAATGAAACAAATATATTCAAATATATATATATATATATTATAATAAACCTAAATTAGCCTTAATTTCCACCACGCACACTGGGTGGGTAAGAAAATTACAAATCACACAGCCAACTCAGCTGTCTATCCTTTAGAGGTCGGTAAATGAGTACCAGCTCAGCTGGGGTTAAGAGGTTATCAACCCGGGGAAAGTAATGGTGCCCTCCCTTGCCCGTAATGAAAAGTAGCTAATGAAAAAAGAGCCTTTGGGTTGCCTTCGACCTAGCGGTCGCTTACTTCCTTAATTGTATACCAGTAAACATCACTTGTTTTTATGTTTTTTTTTTACTTGTTTTTTACTAGTTTTAAATAAAGTATGAATAACGTACATCTGGGTATTCTTCGAGGTACTCCTTTATGAATTCACGACAATGTATTGCTACATCTTCCCAAACGTTTTTCGCTGTTAAACAAAACATGAGAGCATCAAAATATGATAACATCAAATTTGTTGTTTCGTCTGGTTTCTGTTATTTTATCTGAATTATGAACTTCGTTGCAAGCATCTCCGGATCCTACAAGCAACTTCCTATATGGCATTTCCTCACAGTAAATAAACAGTAAATAAACAGTAAATAAACACAGTAAATAAACACTGTAAATAAACACAGTGAATAAACACAGTAAATAAACACTGTAAATAAACACAGTAAATAAACACTATAAATAAACACTGTAAATAAACACTGTAAATAAACACTGTAAATAAACACATTATATCTAATACTGTAAATAAACAAAGTAAATAAACACAGTAAATAAACACTGTAAATAAACACTGTAAATAAACAAAGCAAATAAACACTTTAAATAAACAAAGCAAATAAACACAGACAAAAACCATACCTGCGTATATCACGTGATACATTTTCTTTGCAGTCATATACTGCGCAAAGCCATCATCAAAAAATACTAGAAACCTGTTGATAAAAAATGCAAATATATACGATTTATGGATATAATTTCCACCAGGCATTGCTTTAATGCATTTATACAACTACACAAATTTTTATTTAGAAGCAACTGAGGATTTTGGGTGTACTATAGTTGCCAAATTTTCTTGAATTGTGAGACCAGTCTCAGATGTTTAATACTGAGCTTAAATAATAATTGTAAGTAGTATTTCGTAATTGAAAATAGTTTAATTGAAACAAGTACTGGGCTTGAACAGTTCCTTTCACGGCAAAAGTTACGAGAACTTGCTTCAATTGCAATTTTTTATAAATCGCTCTTGTGATTTGCTTACTTCATCTCGTGTCAGAAGATGGGTTGCTTAAATTTTTGGGCAAACTTCAGTACCGTTGCTTTTTAAAAAGCAGTTACTTATTACAAAATCGTGTACATTAAAGAACCCTTGCACTCCTCTGAATGGACCTCGTCTCTCAAACAGAATTTCCTCAGACAAAAAAAACCTGCAAGAGTTCAAACTTTGAGACTTTTTTTTGGAAGAAACCTGATCTTTTCTCGTCTTATTATGGCCCACTCATTCCATTCTCGCTTCATTGTTAACCAGCATGGTCTTGAAATTTACGTATCTTTTCAATGAAAATGTGAAAATAAGATTTCAATTTAAATCAAATATATGAAACATTTAACAGGCCAAACGCAAGCTTCTGGGTTGGTTGTCGTTCTTTTGTTACGTAAATTCTAATGACTGGGCCTTATAAAATGTTTGGCCACTATATCTAGAAATTTTGCCTGCAAATTTCCTGCAAGATTTTGGCAATTTAACATAACAAAGAACATAACTTTCGTCTAAATTTTACAAATTTAACTATTTGAAAGAAATTTGTGTGACCAATTGGGTGCTTTTTCGTGCCATGTTTAAACTTACATTTAAAAATTCAAAAGCAAAGCTTGCATGACATCACAACTCACTCCCTACAATTCTAAGTCAATTAAACCCCTTCCCTAGAGGTGGAAAACAGATGCCAGCAGTGATAAATACATACCTATGTCTTGTCTCTTCACATGCCTTTTCAACAATGACACCTCCAAACAGAATTTCACCTTTCGATACAACTAGTGATGCTGCTATTAAAATATAATTAAGCTAAATGTTCATCAAAATTGTGTTATAAAATTGTGTAAAGTGTATAAATCTGTGTTAAAATTTTTCTGTTTTTAAAGCTGTGTTAAGTGTATAAAACTGTGTTATAAAACTATGTTATAAAGCTGTGCTAGATTTGCAGTAAAAACCAAATATTCAAAAAGTCTGTTACATAAAAATTTCCAGGTGCCCTTACACCTCCAAATACGGGACATGCATATAATAGATATAATTATGTTCCTGCTTTTTATACCACATATGCATGCATGCATGCTTATCTAGATAAAAACGCACATTGATAATACATACATAAACTGATATGTTTCTTCTTAACTCTTGTATCAACAGTATCTCTTGGTCGACAAGCTGTGGTAAAAAAAAACATTTAGTTATTTCACATTGATGACACACAAAGCAGGTCTGTGTTAGACAGTTGAGATAATCACAAACAACATCTTTAGAAATATGACAAATACACGTTTCAAAATAAATACAAAATAAAATATAAAATAATTTGCAAGGAAAGAACGAATAATTCAACTGCTGTTTGTCATATATCTAGAGATGGTGTGGGTGATTATCTCAGCTATGATCTGGCACCAACCCATTATAATAATCATCATCACAATAGCATTAGAATGAGGCATGACATTATTCATGGGGGGGGGGGGTTCGACATAAGTTTATCAGTAAAATGTCACTGATCAGTGATTGCTTTGGATATGCTTTAAAATGGAACAAACATTCATGAAGCTAATAAACACAAAAATTGAGCAATTAATAAAGAGAGTCAGTCTGCTTGGATCCAAGCAAATTAAATTTGCAATGCCTTCTTGGCATTCTGGAAACATACTGACCAGCAACTCGACTTCCAACGTTTAGTGAACTTGGATGGGGATGAAACAGTGGTGCTAAGTTGTTTGCAGGCAAAGTTCCTTGGATTCTCTGACCACCTTCACATTTCACTTGAAACCTCTTCTACAAAAACAAAACATCTCGTTTCATTATTTTTGTTTTTCAAATAGAGTTAGTATTACTCTCATTGTACACTGTAAAATATGAACTATCCTATATAAACGATGCTGCATAAGCATAAAAAACAAACACATGGCCATTAAGATTTTTAGCAGATGAGCACCAGATTGTTCCCCTGGTTATTGTTTATGGGAGCTATTCCAGTCTGTTACTTTTAATGCCAGCAATCACATGTGCACATGCGCGGGAGATTATTAAAAAGTACTGGGATTTGACTGTATTTCTGTGATTCATTGCACACATGAAATTTTGCTTAAGAAACAGACTGCTAATTGCTCAAGAATTCACTGAAAACAAATTTGATCTTCTTGGACAGCAATCAACAGCTCTCCTTGACATCTGAGGGTTAGCTAGAGGGGATCAAGAGCTATGTGGTTCCCCTCAAACAACCAGGCCTGAAATACATTAAATATATGTTTCTCATCAACATCAAAAAATCAACATCAAAATTAAGAAACAATGATATGGCCTACAAATTTGTATTAATTTCAACTTGATGAAGAATCTGTTTAAAACGTTGAAAAAATAAAGCTCTCACTTGTCCATATTTGTTTGAAATAATCTTAGTAATTTTTGCTGAAAACAAGAAAAACCATGTTAAGTCTATTAATGTTGATCACTAAATAAATTTACTATAAATTAACAATGTAACAAGGAAAATCAATAATACCTGGTAACCCCTCAGATATTGAGATATCTAATACCATCATCTTAACTCATTACTTTCTGAACTTAATCAAAACTTAAATCTATTGATCAGTAAATCAATCTATTGATCAATAAATCAACTGATGAGTAAACCTTTAGCAGGAGGTACACATATGTACAAAATCAACAGAAGTTTTTCTAAATGTAAATATTGAAACAAACAATATTATTAGCTTTCTGAATATAAATATTAAGTATATATATATATCATTTTCATGCAATGATTACATATCAACCCCTGTCATTTTTTAAATCTGCAGTTTTTCCATTGTGTAACATAACATCATCAAATTTTAAAGGAAATAATTTTAAAACAATCACCACTTACATGGGTACCAAATATCACTTCTCTCTGGTTTACAGACCACCTGTTCGTCATCTTTAAATTCATAACTATTGAAGAAAATTCCAACATTTTATTTTAAATGACTTTCACGCATTTTATTATTTGACTTTTGTGCCCAGATTAGAAACCAGTTGAAAATATACATTGTAATATTAAGAGGCAATAAACGTTGGCTTTCCTTTAATATTGCTCCGGGGTTACTCAAAGTTAAAGTTGCTATTTCTTTCACCACTAAAACTATTTCTTTCATCACAAACCGCTAAAGGGGACCATTATGGAATCAAGGTCTTTCGATCTTTTAATGCTATCCCTGCCACTTTAGTTTAGGGGTATGTGGTTTTAAAAGATTAGATTTTAGTGTATTTTAAATTTTATAATTTCTTGTAATTAATCCATGCCTGTAATATTTTATACTTCTTTTTTTTTAATTATATATATTGTAAATTTTAATTTTGTGGCATAAAAATACATACATACATGCTAACAACAACAACAACAACAACAAGGAAAAATAAAATTATCAAAATCAAAGCTCCTCCATAGAAACTTCAAACAAACAAACTAAATAAAAAACAAACAAACAAACCTATCCATTGTCTCATATGGATGAGCTTCTTCTACCTGATCACAGACAGTTTGAACATCTTTAGAACCAGAGTCACTGCTTGTAACTGATGTAGACAGTGAAGGACTAGGATCTTTCTTGGCAGACGTAGAGTCACTATTCGATTCATCAACCTTCACACTGTTATCTGAACTTGACAAAATAGCATTTAAATTTTTAGTAACAATATCAGAGGTTTTAGCTTCTGAATCTTGTAACTGCTGTACAGATTTTTTTACATTTGATGAATTTTGAGATTTTTCAGATGACATACTTAGTATTGTTCCGTAGGTCATTTTTTGAGATTTTAGAGAACTTTTAGTTCGAGTTGAATTTGTTGAGACTGGATTGTGGCTCGAAGAAAATGTGAGTGCTTCCATTTGTTTCAAGCTAGAGTTTGAACTTGGTGATTGAGAAACTGTTGAAATAGATGAAATTGTTGCCTTTGGTGTTTCATAACAAGAAGAAGTAATAACTTTCCTATTTGATTCTGGAGTAACTTTCCTATTTGATTCTGGAGTGATTGTCTTACTTGATAATTCCTTTGCATTTTCAAAAGAAAATAAACCACCACTCGCTGCTCTTTTACTTGCAGTTGGTTTCCTGCCATCAATAATTTGTCTTGAAGAGCTAGGACCATCTTCACCTTTGATGCTAACATCTTTGCTGTTATTTTCACTCTTGTCTGGTGAAGGTAAACTTGACAATTTTGTTATTTCTTGAAGTTTTTCCAGAAGAGGTTTTTCATCTTCTTCTTCTATAATTATGACATCCTTTTTCCTGGACAAAAAATGAATTAAATATGAAGCAGCCTAATAAAAGCTGGACAGATTTAGCTGCATTACAGATTTAGCTGACACTAAAGCGTTGACACTTTGTCTTTCTATTTCCTTCATTTTTCTTTAAAAAAAAAAGCAGAACATCTACAAGTCAGCTTTTTCTCCTTCAACAACCTCCTTGTTCAAATCTCTTCTGCAGTAAAATCTATGTACTTCTACTTTTATTCAATCATTGGAACTAGCAAATTAAGAGGACGCCCAAAAACAACCATATATACCACAATTTGATTTAGAAAAATTCCACCAACTTGCCAAAAATTGCTGAAGATGGAAGTTGATAAAAACTGAGCCAAGCTGCTATGTTAAAAGATTGTCCTGAACATTGAAAGATTTCAACATGAAAGGCTTATATTAGATAGCATTTTGGTATTGGCAACATCATGACAATAACTTCTATATTAAGGCATAAATATCTAGCACAAATAAACAAATGTTCCCCTCAGGTTAAAGGTTTGCAACATGCACTCCAATTTTTTGCACCTACACATTTTAATTACCTACCAGTTCAAATCATGCTAACTCTTAACTGAATAATAATAATAGCCGAGTGTGACAAGTACAAGTGCACATCTAGCCTCAGGTTTTCTCAGAATTGCACATATGGACACACAGATCTTGTCGGGAACTGTCAAGTTCCCCAGATTGGAGCCTAAACACACAGTCTGGTGCACCATGCACAAAGCTTTCAGTCTAGAATATCTATTCTGCAGTTTTCCATTTTTCAAGCATGCAACAATGGCAAAAATTGTTTTTACTATTTTTCTTTGTTTCAAAGAGGCAAGCCAGCATTTAGGATGAGCATTGGAGGATCCAGACAGAGAAAAATTCTTCCTGACATTCAGTGTTGTTGACATTAATCAGTTTAAAAATAAGGTAAAATTAAATTAAGTAATGCATGCCTTTTCACTGTGAATGTGAGTATTATTTTAAGAAAAAAATCTTTTGATGAAACTTTTCATAAAAGTTTTTAAAAACTTACTTTTCTGTTGGTTTACTTTCTGGTGGAATTTTCTCCGAAAATAGTAGATTCAACTTCTCCTCAATATCACTCAATTCAGATTTTATGATATTGTGATCCTCTGACAAGAAAAATAGGACATATAAATGGTTTATTAAATAGTGTAAATAAAAATAATAACAAATTCTTAATATCAAAATTCGAGTTTGTTGCAACATTGTACTGGGACCAAGTTTACCTATCAAAAAACAAAAATTGCCTTAATCTATGAGTTAAAAAGCATATTTATTTTCAGCATTGGGTGCTTTGACATTAAAACCACATGCTTGTTTTGGACTTGGGAGTTCAAAATTTGAAAAGATCCACTGATCAAACTCCAAAGTTGATATAAGAGCAAGCAGGTTGTTTTAATGTCAAAACATGGACTGGAAATGAATATTGTTGCTTCAAATGGTCTTGGAAGCTCATAAATGAGGGCAATTTTAATTTCCAGTTTTTGACAGGTAAACCTGATTGCAAATGACTGGGTGATATCTCAAACTCTAAGTTTGCCTTTCCAACATCCTTTTGAGAACAAGTTGAAATTTGTAGCCTCAAAGATTTTAAGCTACAGCCTTGCAAACAGGGGTAGTTTTCTTGGGTCACATGCATGGTAGTCTGATATTATTGTTTAAAACAAAAGATCAAAAGGCAATATAATGGATATTTCAACACACTTTTTGAGCTTGGTTTCATTGTTTTAAAACATCATAAAAACAATGGAAGAACAATATGTCTATTGTTTACAAACAATTAGATAAACACCATGCGCATAAGGACATTTATTTTCCTGCCATTCCAAATTTCCTAGCATCATTACATAATCTGTTTAAAAAAACCCGTGTTCATCTCATGTGTTTATTGAGTTGCAATTTGAAGCAAACTGTGTTCACAAACAAATCAATTTATATCCCCAACAAACACAGACAAATTTTCCTTTTTCAGAAAAATTTTCTCATGCACGTACACAAAACACAGCAAGCAAAATAGAATATTATGAATTTTATAAACGAAAAAACATATAATTTAAAAGTTAAAGGCAACGCAAGATACCCACCATCTATTTTCTGAACTTTTTCAACAACTTTCTGTGCTATCCTGTGAAATAAAAATAATTTCATTTTCACTTTGATTCAATAATATCTTGGAGAGACAGAGTCAGCCAAAACAAAACGAAAGTTGTGTTTTCAATTTTAAAATGGAACACAGAGCCTCTCCCAAAAAATAATGGAGCAATCAGTGATTGATTGATATGATTACTTTCAAGCGTATTCACACTTAAATAGAGTCGCTGTGTTTAAGAATATCATTGAATATCAGGAGTCAAACGCAACATCATTGATTCTCTTGAAATCGTATTCATTCATGGAAGACAAACAACTGCAAACTCACCGAGTGCAAAGGTCGATAAACCCAAGTTCCTGAAGTTGCTTGTCAACAATCTCTTCAATTTCTGCTTCCAGGCTGTCGTTCATGGTTTCGTCTTTCTTTAGGTTAACCATGAATGCTTATTTTGTTTCTTCTAATGCAAGGAAATTCAACTTTGAAGAGAACCACTTTGGCTTCATAACTATCAGCAAACTTGCCGCCATCTTCCACGCATGAATGAACACAACCGCGCGCACACTCGTTGACATATCCTTATCACGTGCTAATCCACAGGTTGCTCATAGCACTCATACCGTGGGTGGGCTATTTCGTTTCGTTGGATCAAAACAAATGCAAACATTTCCCAAATGGAGTCACTTACCAATTTTATCATTTTATGTACGGAAGCAAGGGGGAGGGTTCCGTCATCTGCGAAAATTTCTGCTCACCAAAAGATCTTGTCATCAACAAATTTTTGTTGTTGTTTTTGTTTTTAAATGTCAACTGTACCAACTTGAACTTCATTTCTTAGATTATTCTTGCTAAGATTTTTTGATATATGGACGACCTATTTGGCATCAATCACGTTTTTTTTCAGAATTTTTTATTCGCCTGGGGGTTTGTTTACATTTCGAGATTAGCCAATCATTACATACAATTTTCCGAATACTGCAAATGTATTGGCTGATTACAAAATGTAAACAAATCAACTGGGGAGAAAAATACGAAATTTTCCTATGTTGTCATTGGCTTGATTTCACTCTCAATACCATTTTTACAAGATTATTTTCGAATATACACTTTTAAATCAAAATACAGTTAAGTAGAAATACACTGCGGAGGAATATACATTGATTGACGTGCTGCAAGTCTCAGATTTATTTATCAAAAAAGCAGGGGCAGGGCAGCGCAGCGTCAAAAAAGTGATAATTCGAGTAAAAGTTCTAATTTTGGTAAAATGGCCCCATAAAACTTTTGAGAAAATAGGAGGATGTAAACCAGATGTCTATTTTTTTTACGTTCTATCAGGGCTGGTCGGCCCCAGACGATCGTATGTAGAAGGGCGGTGTCCGGTGTCACGAAAAATTTGCCGAGTAGAATAGAAAGGCTGGCATTGCCATTTATAGACTATAGATGCAAAGGTGGTCAAAAATCAGGGATAGTTAATGACAGTAAGGGGCAATGGACCAGGTTTATGTGTAATTGAACCACGCTGATAGTAGAAATTACAGTTCAAATTGTGCGGCAGGTTTAGTCTTCCTCACAATAGATTAGCCCCCCCTCCCGATCTTCTTCAGAAAAACGAATAGAAGAAACAACACGAATACAAGAAACTTACATTACAATTAGGTTTTTAAATTACGTTAAAATACATTAATACTAAAAAGAAAAACCAAATCTTAAAAAGCATTTTCAATTAATAATACACAAAAAACAAAAATCCAAAACATTATTTTTTAATGATTTACACCAATTATTAATAACTTTACAAAAATTATACTGTTAGATCTCTTCCACTTCCATAATACTGATATTCAGTTCTGTACATTTTTGGAACGCTGAAAATTTCTTCTGGTCCAGGACCTATTTGAAGAAAAAAAACATACTGTATTTAGAAGAAAGTTGAACGAATGTTTCTGTGTATAGCGCGCCCACAAAACGTTTTCGCGGAAAGAACCATTAGTTTCATAAATGAAGTTAGTAATCTTAATACAGACATTCCCCCGTCCAAATTCTCCGGTAGCATGGTAGAAATCAACCGGGGGGGATTTTCTTTCTTTTCAAAGCATTGTGGTATGCTTTTCTGGGTCGGGGATTGCCAGCTTTCTGGCGGGGAACATGGTGTTTTGCCGGGGTAATGTTAAAACAGCCCAAGGACAAAATTTCAACGTTTTTTCCACGGGGGGAATTCGCCGGGGCATTTAGGGTGTATACAATTCCTAAATAGTTCCAATATGCTTGTAAGGGTAATTTATTTTCAATCTAAACGTCAAAGGCCGATTTTTTGCTACATCGATCCAGCGATGAACGAATAACCATTTTTAATTCAGTTAGCAAACTTTTTGAGAGAAGCACTGTCATTGTGGACTTTACTACATTATCAGAATAATGATGTTAATACCAATATTAATTACAAACGTCCAGCCTCAACTATATCAAAAGTCTATTTTTTCATTTCAAATTCCAATCGCGCTAAATTAGCCTAGGGGGAACTTGCCGAGGGTTTTTCGGAAACTTTTGATCGCGAAACGGTGATTTTTAGCGTAAAAACCAATTTTTCTGAAATTTCAACCTTCCTGTCCCTCCTAAAAAAGAACCCACTGCGCTCCTGTAGCCACCCCCACCCTGAGACAGTTGGTAGTTCCACTTGTAACTCCATCCCCTAAAACTTTTCATGACAAGATCGGCACTGGATACAATACAACAAAATACATATGCATACATACCATTAAGGGTCCATGGCGTTGGTACAGAGGAAGAGAAAAGTTCCTGTCTTTTTTCTTCGTCAGGTGTGACGTAGTTAGACATAATCTCTGAACACATTCCCCTGGAATAAAAAAGCGACTTATTGAAAATGTTGAAAATCAATGATAAACAGGATATTTTATGTTTCTGATATTTCTTCCTACATGCACCTTTTTTCTTGCAAAAATAGAGTGAAGAGTCAGAGATTAATTGAGTGTGCAAACATTCAATAGCACATACTGTTCAGTACCGTCAGAAGCGGGGGCTATAGCCCCCAATAATTTAAAGAACAATGGTGATTTAAAGCAATTGATTAATTAAATTTTGTTCTCTAATGCTCTAAGAACAATAAACCCCCCTAATCTGGAACATCTTCCGACGGCACTGCTGTTAAATTCGCCAGGGCAAGAGACGCGCAAAATAATTTGTACATACTTGTTTGGCACGGGTGCCATGCTTCTCGGTATTCTTGGAACAACTGTTGCAGCCTTGAACCAAATCTGATCTCTCATGGGTCCCTTTTCTTTTGGCACAGAATTTGGGGGCAGAGGGTTTGATTTCGAGCCATGTCCCCATGCTTTTGGGTAATCCTCGCATTCCCAATATGTCGCAAATTCTTTTTTGGGGTATTTACTCAATTCAACCCTAAAAATAAACAACAAATCTCAAAAACATTTTTAAATAATGAAAAAATATGTTTTGAAAATTCTGAAACATTTAAACAATTTACAAAAGAATTTTTAAACAGTTGTTTTTGTATGGTTTTTGGAATTTCTTGTAAGAATATTTGTTTTTTCGTCGGACAGGATGCTGAAAGTCTAATCTCCAAAATAAGATGAAATATCTCAAAAACTCTTTAGAATCCAACATTTACTAACAAAATACTGCAAATTTCATCTAGCTTGTTTTCAAGTGTCAGTTCTTTGCGTGTCAGTTCTTTAAAGAGCCTCTTTTAAGGGACCCTGAGAGGGGGGAAGCCATTGTTCTGATGAAAACGGAGCCTATTGTCGAAAATGAAGGTATGCGACTGGGGCTGGAGGGGAATTTGCCCCCCTCTAGTTTATGATAAAAGATTCCCTGGTTTCCAAAAGTAAATGGACGAATACAAAGGGCTCTGCTCTAAAAATAAATTGCAGTTCTGTTACGCAACACAACGGGCCTAACGACGGAGTCTTTGAAAACCACCACCACATGAACAAATTAATTGATCAATTGATCAAATTTGACTAGAGGAATAGCTATTTTTAGATTGCCCAGTCCCCTGGCTTGTCGCCATTTTTAACTCCATTGATTTATTTTAACAAATTGTTTTTATAACATTTTTCACAAAAACTTTCAACACTTTTACAAATTATTACACCCATTGCAATCAGTGTACAAATTCGAACTTACTTTGTAAATGCTCTGTGGTCCTTTTGTGTCGTGGTCAAATATGTATCTCCGTGGTATGTAAGAACGCCTCTGTCAGGGACAAAGTATTTTTCAGCAGACAAATCAGGATTCTGCGTTGATGGAACAATTTTCTGTAAGGAAATTAAAAACTTAAATTGCTGTCACTGTTTCAATTATATATAAAGCCTAACTTCCATAAAAATATTTACACATTATCCAGCAAAGATTAAAATTATATTCTTTAGACTAGGCAGAATTAACATATCATTGTATTTGCTGTTTCCATTTAAAATAATTCATAATGATCATCATCATCGTCAAGTAGGGTATCCTCAGATGCATCCGACTGACTCTCCCGTGCCACATGTCTCTGTCCTGCATAGCAGCTGGCAGATCATCAGATGGACATCTTGTGTCGCTTACAAGTTCTTCCTTGCTCTTCCAGCAATGTCCAGCAAGACGAACCCTTCGTTCTCGGATGTTTCTTCAAGGATATATTGAGCACCATCAAGTTTGGATTCAAGTCCATTTGTACGTCCCAAGAAGATGATCCATAAAGGGAGAGCAGATTTAACTGTTGCTTGAAAGAACTCTCGCTTCAGTTTGCCTGGTAGCGTGAACTTCCGCAGCAGATGATGTTAAGTCCGTCAATTGCTCCTCAGGCTTTTTACTTCAAATCACTTTCGGTGGATTCGATGTTGCTTCCCAAATATGTAAATTCCAAGACAATTTGATGATATGACCTTCTGGCAAGGGGGTGGTTCCTTCTAGGTTATAACTCAAGAATTCTGTTTTGCTAGCGTTAGTGTGGAGGACAGTTTATTTCGCTTCATGGGCGCTAAGATTTCAAGACTGTACAAAAGAGTTGTAGCATCCTCTATTCATGGTGTCAGCAAGAAGGGCAAGATCATCTGCGCCTTCACAGTCGACATCTGTGATGGTTTGAGCGGGGTAGCGACTAGGCTTCAGTGTAAATCCAAGTTCCTTGATTGTGTTGATGGAGGTTCTTTCCTTAGTATATTATGCCATAATCGAGACACAGAATAAAAAGAAAGATCATCTAATTTTAAAATCATTCAAGATCATTCAATTTTAAAATATACCTTTAAAGGACCTTCGGTGTGATGATGTCGATAAGTTGGCGGTTGTACGTCACTGCAAAAATGTCTTGATGTTTTTACACCAGGTTTCCCTGTGTATTGTGCTTTCATCTCGCTTGATTGATTTCCCATTGTCAGTTGTTGTCTCCATGGTTTCACTTGAAGCTAAGATATTTAAAAATAAATCAGTACTTACGAAAAAAGACCATTGAAGTAACGATTTTAGAGCAAAATATGACTACAATATAACTGTGCCATCCTTCAAGTGCATTCACTGAATTTCCTATGCTAAATATTGGCCTGGTCTGTCATGTAGGATGCATTCCATGCAACCTCCTGTGCTTGAGATCTTTCTTTCAGACAGGGGTGTAGGTATGAAGCAATTTCTTGGGGGTGGGGGCTAAACTCTCAAGAGGGCACTTTTGTCTATTGTTTAGAGGGGCAAAAAGGGCACAAGTATTTATGTGCCTTAAAAATAGCAGCCTAGAAAGGGAACTTCGTACCAAAAAGGGTATTCCCAAAATCTTGGAGGCGGCATGGTGCCCCTGTGCCCCAGCTCCTGTGTATGTTTCTGTTCACAGAGAACAAAGGTTGCTTCAGGCATACTCTAAACAGCAAGTAATTGATTGTCTATCGAATTTTGATTGATATGTTGTTATTTTGGTATAGAACTGGTCTTCACCGGAATAAGCTTTGGTGTAGAGAAAACCAGGAATGCATCCTTGGTCTGTCATGCAATGATGCAATGTGCAAAGCAGTAATTTGGAGGTCTCTTATATTGTTTACACATTGTAATTCTAGTTTTGCTTCTTTTTGAGCAGTTTTTAGAGTTTAGTTAGACCATGTACCAATTGTGCATTGGATATTATAAATATTCACACAAAAAAATGTAAGAACACACAGTATATATATATATTACCTTTTTTATAAGATCTTCGACATATCCAACATTCCAATGACCAGCTGATTTCTTGTGAATTGTATTTGATAATGCTGTATTGCTTGGTTTGTAATTGTGAGCTTTTCCGGTTGTTGTTGCATATTGATCAATATAATCTTTCTTTACCAAAGGGGCAGGTAGAGGATTCAATACTGTTCTCTGTAATAAAAGTTAATGAATTATTATTAGTTATTTTATTGTCATTAATAGTTTATCCTTTATTTTATATTATACATACATAAATAAGACTAACTAAATCGTAAAAAATAGGATGCAGGAACTATACTGGAATCCGTAATTCCTGTCTGCCAAAGATTTATGCCAAGGCCTAATAGTAATAGATTATTTTCAATGTTTACATTTTTGTACAGGCAAACCAGCTGAAAAATTAATTACAACCAATAAAAAATAAAATGTCTGTCAAAATATTAAAGACGTCGATATTTACGCCAAAATACGCCAGCAGTACTGACAAAAGCCACCATCACCTATGAAGAATCTTTTCGTAAGGTAAAGTTTCCAAAAATAGCTAACCTTCTCTAAATAAAGCTAAATACCAACTAATTGATTCCAGTCCAGGGAGTGGAACAGAATAGGGAGAATTAATTCAAGCAGATTGGTGTGCAATATTTGAAATTGTGCCCCGCCCTTTTGACCCTCGGCCTCCCTCCTATCTTCCCAGTCGTTTTGTGTGACGACGTACGTCAATTATTTTATTTTGTTTCAATTTGTTTGATGATGTTTTGAAAGTTTTTGCAATGCATGCAAATGATTCGATATTTCACCCACAGAACATCATGTCATGCGATTAAAATAAACGTTCAAAGAATGAATTATCGTCCTTTTTGAATAATCATAATAAATAATATAATTATAGTGGGCCTAAAATAAATAAATGATGAATTATACTTTTTTTTACCTGAAAATCTGCTGGCGGAAATGGCAGATTACTGCTGTAATTATGACCAACACCAGTTGATGTAAGATGAAGATCGTTTCTTATTTCTGTCGTCAGTGCCATCCTTCTATCAACACAAAAATAATTTGAATGCAAAACGTTTTTTGGAAAGGAGATATAATCTTTCTCGAGAGGCTGGCAGTCCTGTTTAGTATATTATTTTGTTACCAAGGAAACAAACAATTGAAAACGAGGCTACAATTGTGACGTCATAATTTAAATGACCATCTGGTTTGTTCAAATCTGACGATAAAAAAGTATTTAAAGCTCAAAGACACAAATTTTATGTCAGGCCAAATAAAAGAGACGTTCTGAGATCTGAGTCTGTCAGGGTAAATCAGATTCAGTTGCAGAACGTTTCGTGCAGGCCTGGCTTTTCGATCAAGTTTATCTGATTATAGGAAATGTCGAGAAAAAGTGCACCAAATACGAAAAGCCAAGTATGCCAGGGACCTGATCTCGCTGAATCGTCAAATAATCAAATAACTGCGATTGACAAGGAAATACTCAATGATATCGAAAAAAAAAATTCAAATAAAAGAGCAATTGGTGCACCTACCAACGATACGGTACCAATATGGTCTGATCGTTTTACATTCGGCGATCGTTCGATATCAAAGGACTGTGATAATGAAACTCGTACAGACGAAATTGAAATATCTGTTGGAAATCTTTCGAAGAAGCATATCGATTGCGCTGATAAAATTCAAATGGAGACTGAGATTTCGAATTTTTCTACGAAATACATTGACTGCGATGACGAACAAATTGAAACATTTCCTGGAGACTTTTCGAAAGACATCAAGTGGGCTTACGAAAGTCCCGTAGAGCAAATCGAGATATATATCGAAAACATCCGCCCTGACGTTGAACGGAAAACAGTTGTTGCTAAATTGCAAAATATATTTTCGTCCGAGGGAGTGGTGTTAAACGATGAGCATTTCTCGGCGCTTCGGAATGGGATTTCGCAAGGAAACCAAATATCCGCAGTCGTAAAAACTGAAGAAATTAGCCAGAGAATAATTGAAATTTTTGACGGATTTTCGGATACTGAAATAAAATATTTCGATAAAAATTTGAAAATATTGAAGAAGAAGAATAGAAAAAGACGGAGCCGAAAACAGAAGGCATCATCAAAAGAAGAGGAATTTGAAAAATTTGAATTTAAATTATTTCTTGAGAACAAAATAAAATGCAGCCAATCAGCGTCAAGCATACCACGTGATCAATCAAAAAGAGAACTCGAAAAACCGACGCAAAGCAACCATATGTTTATAGGACAAGTGCTGAAAACAGAAGATAGAAGAACAGAATACAAACGAGGCAGTGGAAAATATCTGAAAAGACTTTTGACTAATCACGTGAGAAAGTATTCGTGTGCTTTTCTGAACAGTGAAGGTGCGTCGTCTTAATCTAACAATTATTTTAACGAATATTTGATTTTAGAAGTAGTAAAAGAACACAAAGCTCTGCCCAAAAAAGAAATCATGGTTAGGAAGGATCACCGAGAAAATGTGGGCAACCGTATGCATCCAAAATAGCACCCGACCCAATTTTCAACCCCTCTTAGCATTAGGTGCAATGGTTTTATGTCCCCTCCTCCTCTAGACGACACTGATCATCATTTAAATATTTTAAATTTCCAAGTCAAGAAATTTAAAGTATTTCTATTCAGGCAAGTTGAAAAATTTTTATTAGCATTAACAAGCAAAATAGCCCTAGTGAAAATTTTCAAAGTCATTGACAAAGAATTCCTGCATCTGAAGCAAAGTTTTTCTTTTTGGTCACTGATAAAGCACTGCTTCACAGGCACAAAAAGTTTGCAATGTTACGTGAACGACTTCTGACGGGTGCACGACTTTTCATTTGAGTCGCGTACGATAGTAAATTGTATGGAAAACACTCATACTTTTTTATCCAATGAGAGGACGACTTCTCGATGGAGTCGCAGACGATAGTAATACGGAAGGCACTCATACCGTTTTGACGGACGACTTATTAGAGTCGTAGGTTATGCCGAAATGTGTGCCAGATGCTCGTATATGTTTTTGATCTAGCAGGTGGACGACTTCTTGTCGGAATCGCAGACAATGGCAAAGTGTACGGGATAGCATGTGATAGAAAACAGGAAGACTCAGTAAGAATTCACATAGACTCTATAATTGGAAAATTCAATCCGCCGGTTTTCCCAGCTTTCTATTCGGTAAAGTTCATCCCAGTTTTACCACACGCTGGATACACCCCAACGGAAGAAAACGATCATTGTTTCAAAGTTCTAGAAATAAAGATGAACCCTCCAATAAAGAGAAATACTTACCTGTATGAAACAGATAAAGGTGAAGTTTACATAAGAAGAGATGGTAGCGTTCAAGGACCGCTGAAAGCAAGCCAGATTATTGATTGGTGCAAATATAGTCAAGAGTTAGACAAGAAAGAGGCGAATCAAGTAAACCAAACTGAAAAGAAATTGGGAACTGATGATTCAAAGGTCATAGTAATAGAAGACAATGTCACAGAGGGTAAAGTAGCAAATGGCAATATTTCTGAGGTCAGAGTAACAGAAGACAATGCAGCAGAGGGCAAAGTAGCAAAAGACAACGTGGCGAAGGTCATACAGACAGAGGACAATGTAGCAAAAGAGAAACCAAAAAACGATAACAATGAAAGAATACTAAAAAACAACGAAAGGAAAAACGTGTCAAAACTTGTCCAGCAACAAGATTTGAAGAAGAACAGCGAAAAAGAAAGTTTTAAATATGTAACAGAAACAAAAGCAATAGAAGAGAGCCAAATCATTTTAACAACTTTAGATAAGTTTGAGCAATTGGAAACTAGTATCAGAGAACATAGGGAAGAAATCGAGCAAGAGATTGCTGATGTAAAAAGTTATTACGAGACAAGAGAGAAAGCATTACAAATTGAATTGGAAGAAACAAAATATGAATTGGAGAATGAAAGAACAAGGCATAAATCAAAAGCTGCATTTTGTAGTATTCTGTAAAATAACTATGAAATGTTTATAAGATTGGTAAAATATATTGCAGAAAGTTATAAGCAGAAAATATGCTGCAGAAAGTTATAAGATCAACTTGATGGACTGTGAAAATGAAAATAAATCATTTTCAATGTTAGAAGGAAAATGAAAGAAACCTTCAAATAATGTATATATAATATATAATGTATACAAATATAAATACAGAAAATAAAAATAAATGTATCTCAAATGTATTAACTATTAAATATAATAATATTTTGAAGAAATATATCATTTAATTTGTCATTTAATTTTGTAAATTTTGTAAATACAATGTTTAGATGTAAAGTACAAATAAAAGTTATCATGACTTTCTGCTAAAATTACATGTCAATTGCTATTTAATTTCGTTTCTTGTGCTATCAAAACAGAAATATCCGATACGTTTCTATTCCTGAAAATGCCCAGAAAAAATCATGCTACAGTGATAAATATCAAAATCCATAATAAGTTGCTGTGATTATACTGACGTTTAGTCAGTCTTCAACGAAGGAGCGTAATTTTTGAATTACCATTGAAACTCAAAATAAAATATTTGAACTTGGGATGGGACACTTCTTAAACAAACAAAAGAAGCAATTGACCTTAAATATTGGATAGTGTCAAATTTTTCTAAAATCTTGGGGAGCATTGCCTCAAGTGCCTCCCAGTTCCTACGTTTATAAGTTTATTTTGCACTACTTTTTCTGTTACCCCACCCTGCCCGACAATAAATTGCATAGGATTTGCCTGTTCAAATTGATAAACATTGAACATCCAGCTTTCAAAACAATTGAATTCTGTGGGTGCCTCTATCTACCACCAGTATATTACCACTTTCAGAGACACAAACACCACATGGTTTGCTGAACAATGTGAGATCATTAGTCCCTGGTATTCCCAGTTTCTTAACAAACTTTCCCTTCAGAGTAAACAACTGCACATTCACATTCTTGAAATCAGCAACAACCACATGCCCTTCTGAATCAACAGCGATCCCTGACGGACACATAAACTGCCCATCGCTGATTCCTTTGCTGCCAAATTTGGTCACGTAACTTCCATTTTCGTCAAATCGCTGCACACGGTAATTGTTTGTGTCTGAAATTATGACGTCATTTCCTGGTGTAATTGCCAAATGCCTTGGCGAGTTTAGTTTTCCATCAGCACTGCCATAACCACCAAATTGGGAGATAAATCCTCCATGTAAGTCGAAGATTTGGATCCTGTGGTTGTCTCTGTCTGCGACAACCAGTCTCTTGTCGTTGTCAATTGCAAGGGCGCATGGACCCTTTAGTTGACCCTCGCCAGTTCCACGACTGCAAAACCTCTCGATGAATTCGCCTTCAAAGCTGAAAACCTAGAGAAAAGAAAATTTCGTCCACATTTAGTTAGTAAATAATCAATGATGGTCGATGGATAAGTGAGCAAATGTATGTGAGTGAGTTGTATGTGAGCAAATTAAAAAGTTTAGAATGAACAACAATTGTCTTGAGAAGTGTCTGTTCAAGTTTGGCATTAGAATAAATTAGAATCAATCAAAGGAATTTCAGTTTCGTTATCGTGTATGTCCGTAAACTAACTTTCTCTCGAAAGTAAACAGCTAAACATTTATGTTCATGGTCAATCAATCAATCAATGCCCTTCCGAATCAACAGTGATCCATGAAAAACACCTTTTCCTTTATCGAAAAATTCTAGTTCAATAAAAACTAAACTAAAAACTAAATAAATATGCCTGTACCTGTATTCTGTGATTTCCATGATCCGCTACGTAAATATTGTTACTTTCATCAACTGCAATCCCAGCTGGGTACCATATTTCACCATCAGCTTTACCTCTTGTTCCAAACTGATGCAGAAACTTTCCATTCTTATCAAAAACCTGAGGAAAAAAAGGCTATAGCTCTAACACCAACAAATTCATTTACAATCCGATCTTGAATAAGTATGATGATAGACCTTAAATTAAATTAGTAGGAGTTAAATAGTTATTCCATTTACCCTTGCAATGACCAACTGAAAATATAACGTTTGACGTTGTTCATTGATGCACCACTACCAAAAATGTTTTACCCCCGGATTTGTACGCAATTAATAGGTGAATCTTATCAAAGTTTTTATTTCGCAGGGGGTAGCGCAAGTAAACTTATTTAATGAAGAAAAAACACAAGCAGACCAACTCAAAATGACACATATTTGACATAGACAAAAGTGTCTTCAAGTCACCTGTCAATCAACGATAAACCAATGCGATTGAGCATGATAAATATCATGTAAACAGTTTTGGTTCGCGATCAATTCAAGTGTTTCTGTTGAAATTTTCATGTGGGCAGTTTTTCGTTTATTAAAAATACGCAAGGTTTGCTAAATTAATTTATTTTTAGGTTTCCTACACTTAAAAATGTATTCAATTCAATTAAAGAAATAAAAACAAATTTTGTTTTGTTCGAGTCAATCAAATATTAGTAAACCAAAATAGGTGGACATAGACCTGAATACACGAAAACGAGGTTAACTTATTCACGTCCGGATTTATTTCCAATTAACTGGAAAATACCATCTAAATTTATTTTTGTAGGCGGTAGCGGTAGCTCTTGATAACCAACTTAATTCAAGAGATAAACTTACGTTGAAATATCTGAAATTTATGGAATGTTATGTCTGTAGTTACCTCATGGAAATATGACGTTTTACGTTATTTTTGGCAACTCACTCACTCACTCACTCACTGGCCCTTCCCGGGGTAAAAAGGTCAAGACATACCTGGATGCGATGATTATTATGATCACTAACAATAATCGATTCTGATTTGTCAGTTACTATTCCCCAAGGCTCAAAGTTGTCGTCATTGTTCTTGTTTTGGCCTAATACGCCATTTGATCCGAACTTCAGTAACATTGGTCCAATTTTCTCCATGTCAATACCAGCTGTCACTAACAACTCAAATGGACTGCCTAATATCGGCTTCTCTCGAATGTAAACAAAGATGGAAAGGTTTCCTTTCGTTACTGGTTTGAAAGTGACTGTGTAAGTGCCATCATTGCAATCAACGATCTCAGCTTGGCCTAGGCATCCTTTGTTGTCACGAATTTTAACAGATACCGAATCACCACCTGAATTAGCAGGAAAAAGATTTATGAATTGATAAAAAAGTTCCCTCCTATGCAAGAACAAATTTCTGTTCAAAATAATCAACAAAACAAACAACACAGATAAATTTTGTAAAAAATAGGGAAATTGACACACTGGTTTCAAAGCGATTATCCCTCGAGAACAAAACGAAACTGGAAATCTCAACTGGAAAACGAAAACAAACAATGTTGCGGAGGAGATGTTTTCATTTTCCAATTGAGAGAGTTTCGCTTTGTTCTCGAGGGATAATCGTTTTGAAACCAGTGTGTCAATTTCAGTATTGTTACAAAATTCGCCCCTGTTAAAACCAACCAGCTTTAGGTTATCGGCGGGGTTTATCAGGCAGCAGGATATTTCAGGCACTTTTGAACACCACAGTTTTGAACAACCAAAATCACCACACAAACGCTAATAACCGTTCAAAATAAAAAAATGAATGATCTAGGAAGGTTCCGATTTTAAAGTGTTGTGTGGTGTTTTGGCTGTTCAAAACTGCAAGTGCCTGATAAATCCTGCTGACACCCTACCTCTGCTCAAACTAATGTCTAGCCCACATTAAAAACGTTTCTCAAAGTTTGTATTTTAAGAACGAAAATTATTTGTCATATACCTGAGGTAGTCCTTCTCCTTAGCTCCACTGAAATTAAAAGCAATTAAATGTATTAAACCACTTACCAGAAATGACATCATCGCCACATCGGTCCTTTGCATATACCTTGAACGTAGCAGCATGCCCAACTTTGGTAATTTTCAAACCAGGCCCATCAGCAATGGATAATGCAGGAAATGTTGTACTTGTTTCCAGTCTTCCAAGCTTGACAACAGCTTCCTACAAAAATTTAATTTAATTCAATTCAGCTTTATTCTAAAACTGGTTTTAATTTATGCATAATTATGCCGTAGACTACAAGTCATTAGTTTGATCATAAAGAACTCAAAAGAAGAACATTTGATAATGAAACTTTGAACAATCGAAATAATATTTGAATCTGGTTCTACTGATTATATACTGTACATACAACTGCAAAGCAGAAAAGTAAAGTAGATTTCTTGACAGAACTTGTAGGATAATTCTAGTCATATGAAATGTGTATAGAACACTATTTTCTATCATAATGCAAACATTAATACAGCTTAAGCCATTCACGCCCTGATTTAGTATTGCTAAACAGGGAAATTCTATTTTTCAGGGGGTAGCACATGTGAACACACGTAATTCAAAAGATGAACTTACGTTGCAATATCTGAAATTAATCTAAAGTTCTCTCCGTATTCACCTCCTGTAAATATGACGTTTTATATTGGTTCTCAATGGGCCATGTGGTCCTTCTCGGGGTGAAAGGGTTAAGCTTTCTAACTCAAACTCGCGTAAATCAAGCTCCCGGTTAACTCAAAGTGCTTTGAATTCTCCCTGAAAAATTCATAATGGCAGAGTTCAACTGTAAATTAAACAATACAAAATTTAAAGCTTGATATCCGCATCTAATAGTCCTTCTCTCTCTCTGATCCCCTTAAATTTTCTCCAGATTCTAATACTGCTGGAGCAAAATTGATAACTGTTGCACTATATATTATCACGTGCAAAATCTTCACAGGTAACTTTTCATGCATCACCTCAATATCTCAAGACAATCACGTGCACACTTATCACGTGTAACGTCACACGCACCATCGCATCTCACCCCAGCCCTCTGAAGCTCAACAAAATTCTAACCTTTAGATCCTCGTCGATTGGATCGAATATGAGAATATCATTTTCTTCTGGTTCTGTTTGAGATTTGTATTCACAAAGGGTCTCTAGTCTGTTGACCATAAATTTTTTCACAAGCATCATCTCTGCCTCGTTTCCAAATCGAAGTATGTTCTCCACGAAGTTACAAGTAGTAAGGAGGCTGTCCAGATCCATTTCCAAGAAACTGCGCTGATCTTTGAGAACCTGGAAATGAAAAGAAATAAAAATTATTAGAGATAAAAATCTGCTAAATGAAAGCAAACAGAAACAACATTCGAGTAAAAAGTAAAAAGAAGTCGTTACAATAGACCTACAAGTAAGAACCTAAAAATCTATTGAAAGGCTTGGTAAGTTTCTGAAAAAAGTCGAAGTGTATGGATGTTTATTTCAAAGGGTATAGGAAACAAAATACTGCAAAATTCTATCTATAAAGATTGTCAATATTTCAGATATTTTTAAAAACAATCCAATCTTCAGGCTAAAAGTTTCGTAAGAAAATAAGCTCTTTTATGCGAGTCAATACTGCATTAGCAGTTTCTAATAATGAATATTTTCGAAGTTAGAGAAATAGGGTGTAGGATTGTGCTGGAAATACATAAAACTGTTTCGAATTTAAACGATGCTTACTTTTTCTTTTCCTTGATAAACTGAATCCAATTTTTCAATAAGACGCCTCTTTTTTTCTTCCAAAACTCTAATATGCTCATCAACAGTGGCAGTAATGATCTCTTTCACATTGTCACGCCTGCAAAAACAAAAAAAAAATTAGTAAACTAAATAATAGCAAATTCAAAAAAAGTAAATTTATTGTTAACATGTTTGCTATTAAATGTATAACTTAAAAAAATCGTCAACACAAAGGGCTTCAAAATTGTTTTCGGCTCCAATAAAATGTCAAATTTTTCAAAATGTCTTGAGGTGGGCACTAAATCACATTGGCTTAATGTCATCGGGCTATCCCCAGATATATGACAAACATTGTTCGTTCTTAAAATGCATATTTCACAAAAGCTTTTTAACAATGAATTGTTATTTGTCATATATCTTTATGATTTATTTACATTATATGATCTACTACCCACAATTTAAATTAATGTCATATTATAATTTGACTCTGTATGAGGCACAGTTTATTTTGAGTAAGCATTTTTGTGCAAAGGACCCCGGGCAGTACAATCTACCTTGGATAGGGGGGGGGGGGGGGGGGGGTGTGGCGGCGCA
>JAYJMH010051192.1:0-13557 GCA_036873815.1 Phacellophora camtschatica | reverse complement strand
TTGATGCGAAAATTTAGAGTACTTCAGTGTTACGGAATGCCGGATTATCACCAAATGGGTTGTTTTTAACTCTGAAAAGATGCAAAATTATATCTTGAGAGTGAAAAATTCAACATCCCAAAAGTTAGATAAATTGTCATTATGCCGCCTCGGAATGGCTACAGCCAACCGCTTCGAGGTTATAGAGTAAAATTTCTGATCACCAGTAAGCGACTGGTAATCATGTATGAGAAAAGATTTTTTTGTCGTTTGCATCAAATTCGAGATTCAGAAAAGCTATTAATTTTTTACATTATTTTTGCAGTTTATTATGTGTATATATTGTGTATCCATTTTATATGAAATTTTTTAGTATCTTTCTTATTCAATTTACAATTTCAGAAAATCTGTTGTTTTTTCCTTTGTTCGAAGAATCTGTCAATCAACGATCACCCAATCATATTCAGCATAAAGATATTATGTAAATAGTTTTCGTTCGCGATCAAATCCAGTGTTTCTTTTGATATTTTCGTGTGAGCAGTTTCTCGTGTCTCAAGACTGCCCATTCTCTCCTAAGTTGTGGTTTAGAAAAATATCAAAGTTCCAAACATTATATCATGGGATGTAAAGGGACGAAAAACATTTTTAGAATTGAATAAGACAGAGCAGATACCTGGTCACAGATACAAAATATGAGGGGATCAAATGCCGAAATCAAAGAGATGGGAAAGAAACTAAAAACAATTTACAAGAGAATCCATAAAGAAAATTCGGAGAAAAAGGACGTTTACAAATTAAGAAGAAGTATTAAAGATATTTTAAATTATGCTACCAAGAAATTAAATGCAATGCACTTGATTCGAATATTTGAGCTGAGTTGCAGTTTCTATTCAATACAGCCAGAACGACACCGGGCTCAAAACCGCCTCACAGCGAAGCAAGGATTTGGGTTTTAAAATCCAGCTTGTTTTTCTTGTTAAATTGTTTTAAGCTGTAAGGCTCTTGAATTATTCAGCGATCTTGATTTTAAGAGGTATTGTTTTTGTTTTATTTTGAGCAGTCAATTAAATTTTACAATGTGGGAAGTCAAAAACAAAAATGTTAACTTAACTACAAAATTTTGTTATTTCTATTTTCTATTTTGTAGTTAGCGTTTTTACTGTGATTAATTTTATAATTGCAGACCTATTTTCGTTTTGAAAATTACTATTCCCAAAAATTAAAGATCTCTCAATTCTCTCATGTTAAAATCGCCTCTTTTCATAAAATCCACATATTCGACTTTCTTTAAATATCAGAAAAATTCCGAAAAATAGAAAAAATTTCAAGTTGATGTTTCAGCTTTGAACGCACTAATCGCTCCAATCGGTCAATCGCCTGATTTTATATAACCTGCCAAATATATAACCTGTCAATTCTCTTTGAGTCACCCGATAGGTAAATGCATAGCATCTGACAAATAGCAAATAGCACGTCACTAAAACAGTGGAGAGCTACACTGGCCCTCTCTAATCGCATTTCTGGTAAAACTACGCCACGTAAGGTTACAATCTTCAATGGTTATAGGATGTACATTCGTCAAATAGCCAATTTCTGAACTGGTCGTATGATGTATACTCGTTAAAAGAATGCTCTTCCTTAAAATCGGCTTTATTTACATTGTTTTTGGCTTTGGTACCCAGGGTATTCGTCGACCTACTTGGGCTTTAGACTTGTGGTTAGATCATAGAGCAATTGGGACAAACCAGGGCAGATTTTGTAACAATAATGAATTTGACACGCCAATTTTTATAAGCAAATTCTCTCAAGCAGAAAATCAACACATGAATTTGTTTGTTTTGATTTTCTGCTTGAGGGAATTCCCTATGTTTTTGTTGGATGATCGCTTTGAAATTGGCTTGTCAATTTTACTATTTTTACAAAATCTGCTCCTGTTATAATCTAATTGCTGTTGCTTTGTTGTAATCTAATAGTTTTAATTCTGCGGAGGAGTGCCTTATCTGACCCTCGTATTTTACCCATGCGAGGAATGGAGTTTCATTGGACCCGTTTATGCATATAAAGTTAAATGGAATACTTCCTCTCCCCAGTCGTACTTTTAATCGAGTAAAATCATTTGATGTACCCATTACAGTGTGCATTTGAATTAAATAATGAAAACCAATACCTCTCAGTTCCACAACGTGGTCGGCAGCCTTGCTCTACTGCAAGAACTTAGGTTTGATTTGCAGTTACGAGGCAAAGATGAGTTTCCAGAATAATTTCCAAAAAGCTTTTACACAACAGTGACTATCAAAGCATCTTGCTTCACACAATTTCAGACGACAATTGTAAAGCTGCAATTCCAATCCTCTGCTGCGTGGGGAAAAACTTGAACTCCAAGATTAGAACAAGCATGCCACCAGGTCAAAAACGTTGAACACAAGAATCAGAAAGACATGTCCGTTGTTTCGCTTTTCCCTCCGTAAGTCGGAGTTGCGTCGATCATTGTTGATACCTAAAAAAAACTTAAAAACGTGACTGACTGAATGGAGTAAATTGATACATTGTACATTCAATTTTAAGAATTTTTTTATCACTGAACGTTTTGATTGAAAGAGAAAACTTATTGGGGGTCTCATTGATACCCCCGGATTATGGACCCTTCAGATTGGCTTAAAATGAGACCACGCCCTCTAAAAATTCCCATGCCCTTCAAATCACACCCTCTAAAAACGATAAACAATAAATGTTTCAAAAGAAAAATTAATTTCAACAGAAAATCTATCACTTATTGAGCATTTTCACTGTTTTATCACTGCATCTTTTTACTGTTTATCACTGCGCAGTTTCACTTTATCATTGCAAAATTGGTTATCACTGCACATCAAAGTTACGTATATGCTGCATTAAAAATTGGCAACTGCACGTGTTTTTGCACATTGCTTCGTAAATAATAATAACGTAGAAATGCGTCAAATTAAACAGTTACAAAAATTACAATCAGCAAGGATTGTAACAAACAGCAGTTTTGATGTCACAAGCAGACTGATAGAAAATTTTGGTTGGAGATCACTGAGAAGCTCATTCCTGATAAACAATTGAATTACGTTTCTTAATAGACTTGCTATACAACACTTCCGTTAATTTTGTGCAAATAGGTATATTTGACTCCCTGAACCTTTCGTGAAACTGAAACAGATTTAAATAAAAACAAAGATTTAAACACCAGGGAGGGGGGGGGCTAATTGATTTCAAGCCTATTTGGGTGGGGGCTAATTCGAATTCGGACTCTTTGTTGTGGGATAACTATACATAAAAAGAACAACATATATATATAAACAGAATCCACCGAATAAAATGCGAAATGACAGTTGAAATGAAATATGAAATTCGGGGGTGGGGCTAATTCGAGAATTTACGGTAACCTTGGCGACGATTGCAAAGAAGTATCCTCATTAAATACTAAACAAATTATTTAATGTTCATTTTTTGCTACACTTTTGATTTCCAATTAAACACATTTCAGAGATTTGTAAATTATTAAATTTTAAAGGTAAATTATCTCTTAATATATATTTTAAATACCAGATATTTTAAATACGTTTACCGGGTGTCCCAAACAAAATGTCCCAAACAAAATGTCCCCGCTTCATTAAAAATAATTAAGAAAATTACAACAGTAAGCAATTAAGGCGCTACATATTTTTAAATTAAAAGCACGCCCGGATTTACTTCAAATTAACAAGCAAATCCTACGTTAAGTTTTATTTTTCAGGGGTACCAGATACAAACTAATTTAATTCAAAAGGTAAATTTACGTTCAAATATTTGAAATTATTGTGAAGTTCTACCCGCATTTACCTCCTGAAAATATGAAGATTTACGTTGTTTATCAATAGGCCATATGGCCTTTCCCGGGGTGAAAGGGTAAACAATAATTTTCCTGCAAATTTCTCCATAATCGATTGTATATTCACCAAGATATGACCCTAAATCAATCAGATCGTTGGTAGTCCACTATTTGTCTCTAAAATGTATGGACGAACTAGGGAAAATTTAGCGACGAATTGGGGTTAACCTTGATTTAGGGTCAGTGTCACAAAACTTTATGGTCAATATGTTTTACAGTGTGGAAGTTGAATACGGAAGCTTTTAATTTAACATTAGAAATCAGTTGAAAATCCGTTTAGCTGAAGCAAAAGGAAATTCTCCTAAACAAACTTCAAATAACCTGAAAGTGAAATTATGGGCCAAACAATAGCCGCCTGCGTGCAGACTTTTACTGCGAAGGAGGAGATAGGAGAGTTTCAAACAGATGAAAAATTATTAACTAAACTATCTAAAAATTAGTTTTGTCATCATAGACAGCTTCCATCCAGTCGGAACAAATCAATGCACATGTTATCCTGTATTTGCGATGAAAACAATTATTTAGGGTTTGTTGAAGGAAAGCCAATAGCTTCCCAACTAAATGTGACTGTTTTGTGTTTATAAAGCATCAGAAGAGTAGAGTGGAAAAAATAAAAATAAAAACAAAAGAGGTCCCTCTCTTTTCTTCCCTTCCGCCTCATTTTCCTTGAATTTTCTCCCCAAATACTTCAGCAGAATATTCCCCACGAAAGGCAAAAAGGAAACGAAAAACAAGTTTCTCTAGTTCCTCTCTCTTTTTCCTGTTTTCTTTCGTTCCGCCTCATTTTCCTTCATCTCCCAAAGTATTTCCAAAACACGTACACACTTGCGTGGACTCTGTTGACGGAAGTGACGTTAAATCTGTTAAAGAACGTAGGGAAAGAGGAACTTGGGTGCAATATGGCTAAAGATCGTGTAGAATGTCTAACGTTTTACTGTACCTGTTTAAATTTAGCCCTGACGTCTTCCATTTGATCAAACAGTTCTTGATTCTGTGGATCCAAGGGTACACTCTGCATTCTCTGCATTGTTGTTTCCATTTTCTTTAGAACTCGTACCAATCTGCCAGTAGAAAACAATTCAGCTTTATTTTATGTTTTTGTGTCGCGTAAATTGTAACCTTTTATCATATATCTGACCGACTTGAAGTTTTATTGGTTTTTGTTTCAGTTGGTAAAATTTAGTCTGGCACTCGTTCCATATTTTATACGACATTCATATCAGCTGTTGTAACATAATGTGATGCTTCTAAAATATTCATCACAGAAATGATAATGAAGACCATTAACCTAAAGTGTAAAAAGTGATAAACTATTTTCAAATATCTGTTGTCTTTTGTATATCGATAAACTAGCCTAGTGTTCCGATTTTATGCACATCTATTGGGTTGATTTTTAGCTTTCAAACAATGAAGAGCAACTTATGATGGATCCACGGACCAAATGTTTCAAAGTCACCCATACTCTTTGATACGTGCAAATAATTCAGATTTTCTGAAGTTAACGATGCTCTGTCAGAAGATTTGAACTCAATATATGTGCTACATCTAATATGGGCAGATAAGGACAACAAGCACTGAGCAACAAGGTAATTTGCTAGTTAACCATAACCATTCTATCATCAGCAATATCATGGCATACAATCCTTTCAAAAAGATTAAAAATTTCGAGAAGTTGTGGAAAATATTAGTGGCTGGTTTTCGTATTGTTACTGTGTAAACCGTAATTGCATTGATTACTTGGTTGAACTTAAAAACCTTCTGCCGATTGCTGGTATATTCTACAAATTCTTCTTATTATAGAAGAATTTGAATTCTTCTTAGAATCCTTCTGCCGTAAAAATAACGCAGTCAGATGCTCGAAAGATTAACTTGGATTTGGAGATATTACTTATCTTTCTGCAATAATTCTAAGGCACCCAAATAAAAAAATTAATAATTTGCGTTTCATTGTTTTAGCATTTGCTCTGGATTAGCGTGCTTCTACACTTTACAGCTGCCTGACCGACTTCACGGGGAAACATTGAATTAACATATTAATAGATTTTCCAGAAATGTTTTCAATTCATTTCGAAATCTAAAGAAATGAATATTATTCTTTATTGTTTTTTTGGTTCCTCTGAATCATCGCAGAAGGTTTCAGAGTTTTTTTCGTCGTTTTTTTTCTCTCTTTATTTAGTGGGAGTCTTTCTGCTTGATTTGTATGACCTGATAACGAACAGAATAGCTAAGAAAACAGCGGAACTTTTTTTGATCCACCTGGCGTGATAAGCGCCAAATATTTTTGGGTGATTAAAAGACTGTAAAGAAACATCAAAATTACATTAATTTCAACCCCCCCTTCCCCTTTGCCTTCTCTTCGTTGCTCCAACATCCTTGTCTACCTCCCTATTGCATAATTTAGCCTTTTTGAAGATTGTTTTGCGCAACATAGGCAAATTTTATAAAAAAATATAACGAAATTAACACACCAATTTAAAAGCAATTAGCCCTCAAAAACAAAGCAAAGATCTTTCAACTTTAAAATACAAACATCCCCCCCCCCCCCAGAAACTCTGCATGGCTTCGCTTGTTTACATTTTTCAGTTGAGATGGTTTCTAATTCTTTTCAAAGGATTCTTTGAAATTGGTGTCAAATTCACTATCGTTACAAAATTTGGCTCTGTTGTTTTGAGCACAATTTAAAATATTTATTTCTGTAAAGGTAACCATGAGCAATGCGAAAACAATTAATTTGTTATAGAAAAATCATTTGTTTTTTGAATTCTGTGGAGGAAGAGGTTTTCTATTTCTGTGGGGGAGGATGATTTTCATTTTACGTCTGTAGAGGAGTGTCTGCAGGGGGGAGTTTCCTACGCAGAATTTAAAAACATTTATCTTTCTTTAACAAAATAAAAGTGTCAGAATTGCTCATGATAAAACAGTACATTTCGCAGATCATCCTGTTTATACACACCTTGTACTTTCTTCTCCATGTAGAAGCAGTAATGTTGAAACAAAACCTTTATAGAAACCAAGCTGCAAAAAAAATTAAAAGCCACCTTACAAACGCCACTTTACCCTGGGATCCAGAGCCTAAGAAAAAGCATTTCTCTCTTTCATTTTTTTTCTTTTATTTTTTTCTCAATTATTTTGTTATCTGTTTTTCTGTTTTCTCTCGTGGTTTTCTCTCATTGTTTTCTCCCATTTTGTTCTCTGTTTTCTCTGCTCTCTGTTTTTCTCTTGTGATTTTCTCTCATCTTTTCCTCAGAGGCTCTGGACCCAAGGGTAAAGTCATCTTTGCAGAATGGAACAGGAGAAATGTCCTGCCAAGTGTTTTCTTGAAAATAATAATAATGCTTTGTCAGTGGTGCCAAAAAACGTACGATAAGACAATACTATCTGGCTTGGTTCACCAGGAAATTTATATTGACGTAATTAATTATAATACATTGAAACCTCTATTAACGGACACCTCTCTACAACGGACACCTTCCATTAACCGATGCCCCCCAACAATGGACACCTTGCCGTTTTCCAAATTTCCATTTTGTGGTCAAATCCTTTATTAACTAAACCTCCGTTCAACGGACACCTCCCAGCAACAGACAGAAACTTTCCTCCTAAATATGTCTGTTATATGGAGGTTTCACTGTATTGTAAACTTGCAGCACCCATATAAATTTATAGATTAATAGAGAAGCTGTACCTCTTGACCAAATGATTTTCCTCGTTCTGTGCCAAGAATGAAACCTTCCTTTTCCCCAATGAGTTGGCCTTTGGAATAACCTTCATTGTATCCATCTAAATGAAGTCTGTAAATACAAAAAGTGAGAACAAATGTTGTTAGCATTTTTGCAAAAAAAAATGATTCAGTGAAAAGGCTTCACAGAGATTCTACCAATGAACAAAGAACTGAGCTTGATTTGATTTTCTCACACACATGTGAAATGCCTGCAGGGTAAATATTGCTCCAAATTCCTTAATATTTCATTGGGAAAAATAAATCTTCCTCAAGAAAATTTGGGGAAGAATTGCAAAATTTTGAAAATGCCAGCGCACATTCTTGGCAGTCAGAAGATATTTTGGGAAAGTTATTGTGAAACTAATATTGAAGAGAAATTATCATTTTCGTTAGAAAATATTTACCCCTGGCTTGTTTGTCAAATGTTAGTTAATCTGCAAAAATCCCGAGATCCTTAATGTCTAATGCTTCGACTGACAATAGTTTCTGGCAAACTTTTTCTTTTGTTAATGAAGTGATACGTATTTTGTTTCACAAACTATATTACACACATCAAGATGACATTTTCTTGTGTTTAATGGGAGTTGCCAGTCACTCGACCATGCATCAGCTTTAGTACCTGATTGAACTGAGGTCTCATTAATGTTTAATGAAGATTATTTCAGATTGTCAACTTATAAAAGATTTTAAACTAATGAATCTGAGAACATATCAGCTTCCCTCTTTGGAATGGTCATCTTATTCCAATTTATGCAAAGGCAAAAAATATAACAAATTGAGATAACAAACAAAATTTTACACTGCATTAAAATTAAAGTTGGGTTGTCAGAATTATTTCATTTGTATTTCCGATCTGAGAAGTTGAACAAAAAATATGTTTCTTAATCAATACACCACTTCAGGGGTGGCCTGGCTGGTTGGGATGGTCAAGCAAATGCCACCCAAACCAAAGGCCTGGTTGGTTTGAGGACTGTTAGAAAAATATGTACTTTCAAAGTACGAATGCAAACACTAAATAGCCCCAGACTACAGAGTATTGCACTTTTCGACGAGATCTCGGGTGTGCATGAGCTCTCTTCTTTTGTCTAGGCCTATTAATTTCCTGGTGTGAAAGTGTCATACTTTGCAAACAGGAAATAGCATAGGCATGTGTGCTCTGGCATTAAATACTCTCAAGCCCACATGAAATAAAAAATAGTTCTTGTGATATGTTGAATGTCTCAGACAGGGGTTACACCACGTTGTTTTCTACACCACGTTGTTTTCGAGAAGTCAAGTCTGCTTTGTTTACGAATTCAACAGAGCGCCCGGATAATCCTTAGTTTAGTTAGTATCCTCCCCCCAGCCCAGCGAGTATCAAAATTTAAATTAAGTTTTATTGATTAAAAAATACCTTCCGAGTCCCAAATTTGTTTTATTCTTGTCTTAGTAGTCTTCGTTTCGGTCGTTTCATCCATTCTATAACTTTACAGTATTTATTTTCATCCATTGCCTTGTAAAAAGTCGCTATCAAATGCACAGTTCACTGCGAATTTGGCAAATCTCGCCATTTTCCCAGCTCGAAGAAGATTGCAGAGGGAGTGGTAGGAATTTTTGGTGGTGCTGCGCAGTGATAGGAATTTTTATCCTGAATTTTGACGAACTATCTATATGGCGAGTGAACAATACAGAAAGGAGGTAAATCTAAACCCTGAATGTTTGAATGACTTTTCCAAGATCAGTAAGCTTGAGGACACTACCAAAATTAAAAATTGTCTTATTGTTGAGCTAAGAAAAACGTTTGTTTTTTCCCAAATCGTGGAAATTTTGACAAAGCTTGTGCCGGATACTGGAAGTTTGGCCAACGAAAACACCTTTCGTTTAAGGATTATGCGTTTGGCAGAATCTTTGAAGAAGTTACGGGAATCAAAGAAAAACTCAGACAAAATAAAGAATTTACTGGAACAACCATTCGATTTACAGGCTACAGAGCCCAAATGCAAGACACCAGATACCCCACCCACGAAAAAATTGCTAAGTGAAATTGAATCACTGAAAGATCAAAATGTACAGTCAACAAGCACCATAAAGAAAATTAGAATCGGAAAAAAACATTTTGAACTCGAGAAAGAGGAAATAATTCAAAGCAGCAATGCTGAAAGGGAAAGACAAATTGATTATGCTGACAAGTTAGAGGAGAAGATTTTAGATACATCCATGAGAAATGGAGAACTTGAAGACGAACTTTCAAACATAGGAGGAACAGTTAAAAGCTACAAAAAACGCGTAGCAGGAGTGAAAAGTGCCTTGATGAAAGAGCAAACAAAATGGGAGTTATTTCCAAAGGTAACAAAATGTGACAAGAGCAATGGCACCGAACTGGCCGACATAAGCAAAGAAAGATTTCGGTTCTTAGCAAAAACGAATATAATGGTGATTATGACAGGAATAAAGTATTATGGAGGAGAAACAACACGCAAGCAGCTTGCCAGTAGCAAAATTGATTCCCATGCAAAAATTTCGAGTAACTTACCAAATTCATCGGTGTCTTCAAAGACACTTTCCGAAAGAGCAAAACTAGCTTTTGACATTCTTGGAAAGATTTCGGGAGAGGAAAACGTCAAGTGTTATGATACAGAGAAGCAGTTGCTTGTCGTTAAAATGATGTGAAAGATAACCCTCAATTCTTCAAGCATGCAATTGAGGCAGCTGGCTTAAAAGAGCCAGAAAAGATTTATGTGGAAGATGCCATCAACATTAAAGCTCTTGCACGGCTATCAATGAACAAAATACGAGATCTTCGGTCCTGTTTAACGAATGTTGGGCTAAACTTTTGGCCTTCTGAAAGTGAAATGAGAAAAGCTGAGAATTCTTTGACCGAGCATGTGGAAGCAGAATCCGCGTTTGTCTGGGTGGAGATTTCCATTTTTTGGATAATGTTCTTGGTCACCAAGGATCTGCAGCAACCTATCCCAGTAGCACAGACTTGATTACTCTGGAGCATTTGAGGAATCATACCGGAAAGCAACATAATCCAGAAAACTGCCCGATTGAGCTGAGAACGATAGAACATTATCATCTAAGTTACAATAAAAACTTGTGCGATGACAGAAACGGAGGAAACACCAGAGAAAATTGGAAACATGGCTTTAGTGTGGTGGATAAAATGCTTTTCCCACTCAAAAATTTTGCATGTGTTATCCCCCCTGTTTTGCATATCCTACTTGGAATCACTTTGCTGTTGTTTAACTTGCTTTTTCGGTCTTGCCAGAAGCTGGACGAGGAAGAGAATTTACGAGATATTGACCAAGAGAAGAATGCGACGATGAGCGAATAGGAGGAGGCAAGTGTTTTGCTAGCTGAAAATCGAGCAGAATTTGAAAGAAGTGGCAAAATGGAAATCGTCGAAATGGAAAATAGGATGGAAAGGATTGATGCAGTATTGCAAGGTGGTATAGCAGAAAATCGTCGTATTGCTAGTCAATCAGAAACGGGACACAAGAGAAGGAAACGGCAAGAGAAGTGTAATTCAGTGATTTGTTGCATCACCGACGTGGATCCTGACGTAACTTGGGTTCAGTGCAACAATTGTGACACCTGGCTTCACACACTTTGCGAGTGCTTCAACCCCGGAGAAGAGCTCACAGTGGATGCAATAGAGAGATATGTTTGCTTGAAATGTAGAAACGTAGAAGAAGAAGATTTAATTGGAATCTTGAAGGAGAAAGTTACCGACAGCCTTGCAGAAGAAGATAAGCTGAAAATGGTCACAGTGAAGCAGTCTACGCTATGTGACGAACTCAAGGCAAAAAACAAAAGCAAAATGGGACCAAAAGAACTAGAATTGCATAGAAAGCTTGACGAAATTACGGTGACAAGGCAGGCATATCACGGAAAAGTTTTCATCGGAAATCATTACAAATTAGTTCTTCGATACCTTGAAGCCTTGTGTAATGTGGAAGCAGACAAGCCTGTCTTTTATCAAACATTCATGAACATTTTCAGTCTTTTCAGTAAAATTCAACGTCCGCTTTTCATCAAGAGTAGACTATTAACGCAAGTAGAAATATAAACTTTAGCTAACAATTGCAGCAAATTTGGTGAGATCTTTCCAAGCCTCTTTCCCCAGGCAAATGTGACGAGAAAAATTCACGAATTGGTGTTTTCCGTACCACGCTTTGCTCAACGCTTCAAAACGATTGGAATGCTATCAGAGGAGGAAGGAGAGAGCCTACATGCTGCTGTCAACATGGAATATCGCCAACTTGTTGCTGTGAGAAATCCAAGCGTTTTTTATGGCAAATTTTCACTGCAATTTTTCTTCAATTTGGTAAACAATTTTAACATGTTGTACCACTGATGATGATTATCCCAAAAACCGATAGTTTCGACCAACTACTGTTTTCGAAAGCAAGTGGTAATTGTGGCCATGAAAATACAAATGTTTCAAACCAATTGCCGGATAAAGGTAGCATGCCTAGAACCGTTTTCGTTATTAATTTGACTACAAATTAGTGACAGCCTCCCTAGGCAAAGTTAAGCAAACAGCATGTTGTAAATATACAGTAGTTTCATATTCATTCATACTTGTTATAGTTTGAGATTTCTCAAAAATATAGAACTTTCATTTTTGATGAAAAATCTTTGTTAATCTTATATAGTAATCGAGGAGGCTCATGATTTATTGTTAAAGTTCGAGAATATTATATATATATATATATTTATTTATTCATTATTGTCAAAATATAAAAGATAGCCTTCATACTGCAATAAACTTATTGTAAAAAGTACGGACCTGTTGTGTTACTGTTGAGTGCTCTGTGGGGGCTTTTCCATTGCCATACAAAACAACTTTGAAACTAAACGCTTTTTAAGAAACTCAAAATTTAAGGCCTTTTTTGTTATATAGTACGATATGCCTATTTCCCTTTAAAGGAAGCCGCGCAAAACTGTAGAACAGGATAATTTCAGATACTGCTTTGAAATAAAGTGCAGCAGGAAACGTTGCTGTACACATTTTCCATTTGCTTTTACAGAATGACTGAGGATACTTCTCAGAATTGTGTGCACTTTTCATTGTTGCCAGCTGTCGATAAAAGTAGATTTTCAGCAATTTATAAATTCCAGATGGGCGTTTCATAGATAATAGGGCATGGCCATTTATTTGAATTTGTCATTAAATTTGTTTGTCACCTTTTTTCACTGTCAAAAAAATACATAGCTTTAACCAGTAAATTAATCTTCATGTCAAAAAAGAGAAGACTTTATTTCATAAAAATGGCAATAAAGTTGCTTTTAAAGCGTTTATTATTTAAATGCTATCAGATCACACACCACATCAGTCCTCAGTCAGGTATCAAGAATATCTTCAAGGCGTTCACTATTTAATGTTTTTTTTTTAATTGAGATGACTCTCAAAAAATAAGATACTGTTTTAAAACAACATATTTTGACGGAAGAATAACCGCCGTGCCATGGTTAAAAAAGTTCCGATCGACATGTCATATTATAAATAAACATTTGTCGGAAGAATAACCACGATGACGACGGGGTCGCTGTCTCTCGTCGAGATGACAGAACGACGGCCTTATAAAATAAATAATCACTATAAAAAAAACCCAATAAAAACAAGGAAGAAACACTTAAAAATATCAACATAATTATTTTTATTTGATTGAAGCTGTCTTGATACCTTTGTTCTATAAATACAACATCATCAAATAGGTCATATGTTTTTTCTGCAGCTTTTTCTCTTTTTGTCGCCATCATTATGCTGCCATTGGAAATTAAAATTCAGTGATCGCCGTTGTTGTTGCTGTCTTTACACTGCCTCAAAGTTACAAACAATTTCTTTCATGTACTTTACATCGCAGCAACGCAGCATAACATTTATCCATTTATTGGGTACAGGGGGCGTTGTACCCCCAATACTTTATCTGTCGGCACAAACGAAATTTTTGTCGGCAAATTAAGATATATCCCAAAC
>JAYJMH010051181.1:0-13557 GCA_036873815.1 Phacellophora camtschatica | reverse complement strand
TTTATCTTTTATTAAATGGTCGGCTGGTTGTTACTCTACCAAGTTTTTCGTTTACCGCAGAAAAGGTATCTCTAGACAACAATTAAACTAAAATGATCATCTATCATCTATCATTGAAAAATGGAGGAGAAAATGTAGAAAAACGTTACCTTTTTGTGGTTTCGTGTCGAAGCAAGGAACTGGAAAATTCTTCCATGCATCGTTTCCATGCACTGCTTTGGCCACTTCCGACGACATTTTCAAAAACAATCACTAATTATCCCATTGAACTGTAGTTCAATGGATTATCCCTCCCTCAAAAATGTCATCCTTTTGAAATATTTTTATAGATGTTATTTGTTGTCACGAAAGCATCTTCTCATTGTTATAGTTATTCTTTTAACGATGACACATAATGGTTATCTAATTTGCATGAGAATGCATTTTTGCGCTCTTTTTATGAGGACTTTGTATGCAGTTTTTGTGACTTTTCAAAATTTGCACTACCTCATGGAACTTTATTTTTTCATGCGGACAATGGAACTATTGTTTTGTCGGGCTATAGTATAGACTGCACTGCGCATGGGCCGTGAGTCAAAAACAAGATCAAGAAAATTTCGTATACAGTGGACCATGTAATGATCGCTCATTGAAATTTGAAGCACTCCCGAATCGACAATGTTTTTGACATGAGTGGTGGCAACGGGGTCGATGATAGTAGATGATGCCTTTGCCTGACAGTCTGGTCAAATGTGTTGTTTCATCAAAGTTTATTGCGGCATATGCGGCATAGCCATTGTTAAATCGATAATCGATAAATGCTAAATTGATATTATTGTACTTTTCTTGCTCAATGTCGATTCGTTTAATTGGTTCGTTAGACCAATTCTAGATCTCTTTTAATCCGAGAAAAGGACAAAAGGAGAAAATGGAGAGCTGAAACTGAGAATAAAACGAACGGAGTTATATTGTGGGGGATGACAGCTAACAAGTTTATGAGTTTTGCTGCCTCTGTTACACCTGCATTGCGTAATCTGTTTGAAAAACGCTAGTGCGCATGTGTATATGATGCAGAAATTTGAAATGCAAACGGTCCACGGACAAATTGATCTCATCTCTCCAACAACTTTGCTCTTAAAAATTCTATTTTTATTACTATTAGAACTATTTTTTTCAAATTAAACTCGTTGCTCTGTCGTGCTGTTCGGTTGATTTTTGTGGAGTAGTTTGTTAGTTACGTGAAATCTAACTTTTGCATGCACATTCGTCTTCATTTGCAGCTTCTTTGCTGTTCTGTTGAATCCAGAATTATTCTTTTCATAACATTAAACTTTGATTTTCTGTATATATTTACATTCGTTGCTCTGGTCGAGCTGTTTGCTTCAGCCCCCCCCCCCCCCTCCCTAATAATTTTATAAGATGTAATATTTAAGTATCACATAAAAACGTTTAATATTATTTTTAAAGGTAGTTAAGGTCGTTAAGGTTCAGAGACATCTACTTTCTCCCAAACGATCAATTTGGGCTAATAGTCATCTTTGGAGATCTGATATAAAAACCAAACTAAGTCTTGAAAGCAAAGGAACCTAGCCATAGGAAATAAAAAATAAACATACAACTAATATTACTCTTGTCTGTCTTGTGACACTAAATTTAGATTTTTTTTTACCTTTAAAATTGTATAGATTAAAAATTGAGAGAAATACAGAGTGATCTCTCGGTAATGTTTCTCACCAGAAAAGGCGTTCCTGGAAGAGTAAAAGGGCGTGTCGCAGAAATATTTTCCCCTTGTACGCGCCCTGGGCGTCATTTCTTCACTTTCGCCTTCGCCGTATTAGCCCTCCCAATCAAAAAGTGCTATATAAAAATTCAATCAAAATTCCTACGGGCCTAGAAATGTTTACTGTTTACTTCTTTATTGACTTGTTTAGGCTATTCACTTACTTTTCGCTCCTTATTTTCGTAGAATTTAATTTCTTAAACAATTACAGGAAAAACATTCCGTAGACCGGTACACTCGTCGACGTCAAGGAGGCGGTGAGGCGGTACACCGGTACATTGATCAGAGCTGTCACCCCACTGTTGTGGGCTGTGCCAAACCAAAATCAAAGAACGAAATCTGAGATTTTCTTTTCACAGACATCAACAAATGAAGCGCACGTCCTGGACCCGACGTCCATCAGTTTCAGAAAACTAGGCGAAAAAGTTTATGCAATTTCAACTGATCAAAAGGAGAAACTAAAGATAAGATACCAATTGTTTGTGGTAAGTCTAGACGGGTTTTTAGTACCGTCTTAACATTATTTCGAGGTGGAGTAGTTTTGTTTTGTAGCCCATCGGCCCTATCTCGGCCATAACGAACATCCAGACATCAGACAAGCATTTCCTTTTCTGAAATTAATTTATGAAAAATGTTTGATAAATCATTCTTGAGATGGACTCAAAAGTTGGAAGCGATCTTTGTTAGTGAGACAATGATATCACAAAGAAATAAGTAAATGTTTTTTAAGAAACAAGAAAACAAAAGATGACGACACAATTCTAAATTAATATAAATTGTCTTCACAGACAAAGGTAAATTCAGGCCTATAAATTAAATATTTTCAACTAGCAATTTTCTGACAGGTCTGGACAGGAGATGGCTGGAAACAGTGATGACATTGCAGAATTGAAATGTGGATTACTTGAAGAAGATTCGAAACACAATTTACTGCCAAAAGATGAAAAGGATGGGATTAAAACTGTATCCGATCTTTCTGAAAAGAAAAAGAGCAAAGGTGATAGCAAAGATGTCACATTTATTTTAGAAGGAGAGAAAATTATGGCCAGCAAGTCAGTTTTAGCAAAAGCCAGTGATTTCTTTAATGCCATGTTTTTTGGGCCAATGGCTGAAAGTTCATCCGAAGTCAAAATTGTTGATTGTAACAATGTAATGGCATTTAAAGATGTTTTGAAATTCATTGAGGAAGGGAATGTTGCAATTAGTTTCCCGACAGTGCCTCAACTTTGGTACTTGTCACAAAAATACATGATTGGGTTGTTGGCGATTCGATGTCGCTCTTTTGTTTCAGAGAAATTAGCAATCGACAATGCATTATTGGCACTGCAGGGTTGTTTGGGAATGATAACGTCAGAAATGGGAATTATGTGTCTTCAATTTGTAAAAACCGAAATGTCCTTAATAGCTATTCATGAATCATTCATCAATTCAAGTAAAGAAGTTCTGAAATTAATCTTGGAACAAGATCAACTTGACATTACGGAAATTTATCTATTTCTTGCTGTCGAAAAATGGTGTATCAATCAGTTGAAGAAAGAAGGGATAAAAGAATCCCCAGAAACAAAAAGAGAAATACTTGGGGAAATTCGCCATTTGATCAGATTCCCCCAAATCGATTTATACAATCTGACAAAGCATTGTTTATGGTCAGGAATTTTAATGAATGAAGAGTTTGCTTCCATTTCTAAGTATCTTGTATTGGAAATTGATGATGAACGAAAGAAATGGGGGATTGGTGCACTGCCATTTTTGCTAGAGCCACGTGAAAAGAACCATGTGTACGTGCAGATCTCAAAGATTGGTCCAATGGCAAATGATGACGACAATGGTCTAACATTTAAAGTGAACCAAAATGTCTGGCTGAAAGGCATTTGCACATTAAATGCTGGTAACAAGTTTAAGGTTGAGAGATATAATGCAATCGACATGCACCTTGAATTCCAGACTGGCCAACCATTGCAGCACAATTCATTGTACGAAATGTTATTGCAAATACCTGTCAAAATCTTGCAAAATTATAAATATACTATAAGAACTCTGAGAAGAGTTCTTCTCCCACCCTCATTCGTAATTGCACCCATTTTAGGAACTGCACCAATGGCACACACATTCAGAACTGCACCAAGTGCACCCATACTCCTACCTGCACCAAGTGCACCCATAATCCTACCTGCACCAAGTGCACCCATAATCCTACCTGCACCAAGTCCACATCAATGTCTATATTTTGATTGTCCAGCACAGTATGCATACTCAGGGGAATTTGAATGCAAGATCCAAAATTATAAAAAAGGAATTATTGGTGGATTGATTTTTTCAGCATTTGATGGTAAACCTTTAGCAAAAGACAACGTCAGCATGATATTTAAAGAGGCTATGTTTACCTTTGTACCAACAAAATAAACTTTGTACTACTTAAGCTCAAATAAGTCACATGTGTATATGTCAATGAAACTGATCACTTTGTCGTTGTTGGAACTCATTCTTTTTTATTTTTTAAATCAAACTTTAGCATTACCCAAAAATGTATTGTATCTGTTTGTGGGTTTTTTGCCAGGCATAGTCTATTTCTTTATTCCAATCACAGGTAGGGAGGACAGTCAAATTTCCAAGTTTGCAGGATAGGTGCATGAATTGAAACAGCCTGATTTTAGATATTTTTTGCAATTTTTTCTAGCTCAATAGCCCAACCACAGGAAAAGTTATGATTTTTTGAATATTTTAATTTTCGGTTTTCAGTTAGAAGAGGTAAATGTAAAAAATTGTAAGCAAAGAAGAAACAGTGGTCAAGGTAGAATAGACTTGTTTTATGAGGCCCTGTAAAACAGAACTCAATGATGGAGTGAGGTATCACAAGTAAATTTGGAACACATATGTAAAAAAGTTCGCAGAATCCAAATATATTACTAAAAATAGATTTTGTTGCCATGGAAACTAAGCAAGGCCCTAGCAACAAAACATAACTACTTTTGGAAAGCAACTATGCTTGGAAATCGATAGAAGATGTTTGAAAACAGTATTTAAAGCTAAAAATTCTAAAAATAAAATAACTTTCGTTGTCATGGCAACGAGGTATTACAGGGAAACAAAGACATTACACAACAATGTTTTCATTTACGATGCATTATATTGCCTCAGAAACTATTACTATGAAGAAACTATGGTTTGAATTTATGTACTAGAAAAATCCTTGTTGTTGTTTGTTTTTTGTTGTTTTTTGCTTGTTGTTGCTGCTGTGCATGCTATTGAGTGCATGAAAACAATGTGAAAATATTGATATACAATTTTGTATAAATTGCAAATATAATTCAGCGGCACACACATTCACATAAGTAATGAATTTGTCTGGTACTATACAAGTGTGTTTCACAGCAAAAAGAAAACACTTCAAGTAATAACAACAAAATTTAAAATGCATTTTTCATAATAAATTTAAATTATTATATATACGTATGTATAAATATATAAGTAACAAATACCGGTTTCACCCAATATCAGGGATCATCAGTGCAGCTAGACAGCTAAGTAACTCTGCCAGCTACAGACCGGGCTGCCCATGTGCAAAAAGAAGAGAAGTGTTATTACTAAGAAGGAGTATTTTAAAGTTATGATGCTTTCATAAATTGGTTTTTGACAGAGTACCTTCTCTGGCCCTAAACAGGTGCTACCACTCCGGAGCCAGAGCAGACCTGAAGCTGTGGAAGCAGGGGTGCTTACTACCCTGTATAGCCCAATATAGACTACCCACTACCTTTGGCACAAAGTGAGAAAAAGAAGAAAACTAAAAAGCAGGAAAAAGAAAACAACCTACATACAACCAAGGAAATTTCACTCAAACAACAATGTAATACATCAAGTTAGAAGCACAAATGACATCACATACCATCACACAGATTTTAAAAACTTTTTATTAATTTTCAACAGATTTGACATATAATTTATCAGTGCAGCACTGCATATTCATGTAAAAACAACAAACTAAGTTGGTTGGATATAGCCATAGACAACAATAAGACTCTTCTTTTGTTAGCTAATATCTCACTTACCCCCACTGTGGAGTGAGTCATCGTATTTAACGTTCCCAGCCTGAAAAAGTCTTGAAATGACTTGTTTCCAGCAGGGTACATGGGTTATACATAACCACCCAAAAAAATCATAATTAAAAGCTGTTCAAGAAAATCCCACCTAAGTTCTCAAAAATATGTCATCAGATGTTCAAGAAAATCCATAATGGGTGCCACCAAGCAAGAGATATTGTGTGGCTAATATTTAAGAAATTAATCTAACCCAGCCATTTGCATAGTCTTCATAAAGTTGGCAGAGATAGTATTCACTGGTTTCAATATCTTCATCAGCAAAATATTTTACAAAGAAATCAGGATTCTCTACATTTTCACTTTCATCATCCACATCGCAAACAGCCGCCTTATACCACAAATCTACTCCTGTTCCTTCATCTGTATACAAGTGCAAAATGGTTGAGCCAATTAAATCAAACTCAGTTAAGGGAATCAACTTTATTTCATCATTCTCAAAGTCTTCCATCAATCGATATTCAAAAATCTCATTCTCATCATCATAGTTTATTTTAAAAAGAGGATTACAACCACCACCTGACGATAACACGGTTCCATAATACCAAGAACAATTACCATCTTGATCAACAAATTTTTGACAAATGCGTTTCCCTACTAAATCATCAGGACAAGCAATAACAGGCAAAGATAATTCACTTTTGTCATCCACTTTCCTTTTCTTCCCAGATTTAGACTCACTCTTTTGTTTCCTTTTGTTTCTGCTATTAGTCAAATTTTCATCAGATGATCTTTGTAGAAATTTCTGTTTTTCCTGAAGAAACTTTTCCTTGTCTAAAAGAAGAGTTGCTTTTGTTGGGTTGTCATGTCTTTCATTGATATTATTTATTTCAGTGTTTGCATCATTGATTATCATAATTAAATTATTTGTTAGCTGGACTAAAGTGTAGCCTTTTCCATCACTGCTGAGTTGAAAAACTTTTTTGTCATGAAATGTATTGCCTAACACTTGTTTCTAAATCTTATTTGCAACCACAGTGCATTTCTTTTCTTTGAAGCACCAGAAATGTTTGCAAGCTTTTCCTGGACTTCTTGTTTTGACTTCCACCATCCAATCTTTTCAATTTCCAAATGTAAATTTTGTTTTAAAATGCGCTGACTTTGTTCCTTGTTTTTCTTTGCTTCAAGCTTATTTGACATCTTTTTTTTATTTTTCTGACAATAACTTTTGTTTTGTGAATAAATATTTTTCTCGTTGAGCTTTTTTGGATTTTCTTGCAACTTCAATAAATTTGTTTCTGATATCTACAGGGAGATCTGCACGCCAAGAAGATGTATTATTTGCTTTGAACATCATCAAACCTTCAATTGCAAAATCAGTTGCCTTTGGCTTCAATTTCATTTGATAATCGAGCATGCCAAAATCTCTCTCTGCTAAAACATTGCTCTTTGCTACACTCTTTGTTTCTTCTTTAAAATCAAAATCTTTTTCTTTTCCCCATAAATTCCCCCCTTTCAAATGATCTTCCAGCAGCCTTTTTGTCACAACAGTAAATCCACTAAAAATTATTTCAAGGCACTTTTTTGTCATCTCTTTCTCTCTTGGTGCAAATAAACTTTCAAAAATCTTATCCTTATGAACATCACTATTAACATCAAAAATCATTGCTTCCCCTTTCATAAACTCAGTCGAATCCTTCGAAAAAAGCTTTTGGTAATAATTATTCATGTCAAGTATATGTCGATCTTTTGCAATTGCTCTCCAAAGTGGACCAGTAACTAAATTATCCACCATCCCCAATGCCCTGCATGCAACCAAGAATGCATCTACTTTCAGGTCATTGTGGACAGCAGACAAAAGCTTGTTTTCCTTTGCAACCCTTTCAAAAAATACTTGCAAATGATCTTCTAAATAATATGTGCCAGCGGCATTGTAAAACGAAATATTAAACCTATTCCCAAAAAAAGGAGCCAGAGGAACATGGTCAACACCTCTTTCAATCTTCAAAAATGTTTGAAAATCTTCCATTCTTCCAGATTTCTCACATCCACGTTCCTGGACAGATTTACAAATGGTTCGAATTAGTCTATAAACACCAGATTCTCCCTTACTAAAACCACCTTCAGCCAAAGAACCAACCTTCTGATTTCCCCAACAAAGTGAATCCCAAACTTTGCAGCAAGCTTCTGCTTGGTCTGCTAGTCCAACAAGAAAATGAAGACCACAGAAAAACTCATTAACAGTTGCCAGTTTGCTTCGTTCACTTTCAGAAAGTGAAGTCCACTCACTGACAACAGTTGGCAATATGTCATTTCTGAAACACGCAAAAAGATTGTTAAATTTTTTTTGGACCGCACACCTGTCAGACATTACATTTTTAATACTTTTTACAATTTTTTGAAAACTTTGGCTTTTAGTACCATCACAACCTTCAAACATATCACTCACATCCGACAAGACATCTTCAAAAACTTTAAGCTGTGTTGATGCATCACCACCTGAAACCTCTCTCATTCCTGCCATCAAAGAACTACCATCATCCTTCATGATATCGTAAGTAATGTAACTCTTTCGTTTCTTGGAAGTTCCATCTGTATGCAGGGTTCTGTTTTCGCTATCCCAATTCTGCACTAATTCATCTGCAACTTGAATTTGGGCAAGAGAACGGGCCTCAAAAAGCATATATTTCGCAAACGTTGCCTTTGGCAAACGACCAACATCTAAACCAGCAGCATGTTTTAAAACTTTTCTAACGACTCCTTCAACATTTCTTGTGCTAACACCCATACACAGCAAATCCTCATATAACATTCTTACTTCATTTACATATTTACCATCTTTAAACAAACAAACATCTTCTCCTTTCAAAAACCTATCTAACTGATCTTCAATCAATAATTTCTCATTCTCTAATAATTTAATCTTGTCATTTAATTCCTTAATTTTTGAACTATTAATTCCATCTTCTTCATCTGAAATGCTACTTTTAAACTTGTAGTATGACTTCATCTTTTGTGCACATAACTTTCCATGAATAGCTTTATCTAAATCTTTTGTCATTTCCTCTATCTGAATTTCAAATTTTATATTTTCATCACTTTTTTCCAACAGCTGAGAAGATAAATCTGTAATAATCTCATCCTTTTCAGTTAAAGCATTATCTAATTTCTTGTTAATTCTATTAAACCGTCTATTAACATTGTGAGGTTGTAAAGTAGAAATAGTTTTAAAGGCATTACGCAATTCTGTGTTACTTGATTCCAGTTCATTCTTTGCAGATATTAATTCTAAATTCAATTGGTGAACCATGATCATTTCTTTATTTTGTTCATTTGTTATTTCTTTGATTTTCCTGCCATAATTTTCTAAGGTATCATTTTGTTTGTCAATCTTTTCTAATAATTTTTTTATCAATGTAGCATTTTTCTTTGCATCAGTTAAATCTGAATTCAAATTAGCTTGGCCCATATTATCTGAAGAAGAAGTGCTTGGCAAAGGATCAATTAACAAGCAAGAAAAATTTTTAAGAAATTCATTTTCTTTCTCTTTATGTTGTCTCCTTCTGAAATCTGAAACCTTATTTTTCAACGATAAAACGAGCAAACGTAAACTATCGCAAGACAAGAATTCACCAACAGAAGAGTCTAAGTATACAACACAATCTCTAAAGTCAGGCCAAGTGTCATCAAGAATTTGTTTGGCAGTAAATAAATCCAACAAATGCTCATTTGTGAGAGAAAAAGTTTCAAAACAAGAAGGTAAACTGTGATTCTCCAAAATGAAATGGAGAACAGAATAATCAACATTATATTTCTGTAGTGCTGCACTGACTGGTTTCATTTCTAGTTCATTAAGATAGAAAGGATCGAAAACTACATTTTCATTTGAAGAATTTTTGCCCAAATATCTTAAGACAAGACGTTTTAGGTTACTGGGCTTGCTATTGAAAGCATCAAGAATAGTTTGTTCACTTTTACCAGAAAGCTTAGAACCAAGCAAAGTAATTCTTGACTGAGGAAGGCCAAGAGATTCTAATGATTGAAAACATTTATTCAAAATACCATAGGTAATTTTTGAAACAGAGATATTCCAATCTTTGGGCAGCTGGTCGTTGTTTAAGATCGCAGACACATCACTTTCGTCAAAAGGTGATCCAAGTGCAATTCCTGCCATCTTGAAGCTTTGATCCTGCCGACAGAAAAAATGCGCGAACTGAAAAATCGATCATGCAAGTAAAGCGGCCAGACCCACCGCAACAAAAGTTAAATTATGGAAGTGAGCACAAAATCAAATTAAAATCCAACACAGTTAATAAGAAGTAGAATAAACAAGCATTAATTTGGTGTGTTTTGTTTTAGAAAAACTTAAAATGAACCAGTAAAAATGTCTCGAAAAGTTAAAAAACTTGCATTTGTATTTTGTTAAGTGGATGTGTTCATTAACCAGATAAGGTTCTCTGCACAAGGGTGCACGAAGAAAAGAACCAGTAAAAATGCCTTGAAGAGTAGGACACCGTGACCTATACTATGAATTAAACTTAACGATGCATTCTTTACTTCCAAAACTACCTGAATTACTCAAAGGCAAATATTATGTACCCAATGAGATTGTACACGTATTTATTTGTAAGAAACGTTTTATGAGAAATTCACTGGTGAAACCCACAAAAATTTAAGAAACTTTTATTATTGAATGAAAATTGCTAAGAAACATTTGAAATTCTTAGTCAAGATTACATAATGCTTAAGGATTTGAATGGAGTGCACCTGTACATGATGTTAGATGATTGAATTAGTGAAGAGTTTTATCATGTACAATATATACCAAGCTTTTGTAATTTTTTTGTTGAAAAAAGAATGCATAGTAAAAAAAACTGTACAAAACATTTTCATATACAATTAAGAAACTTTTAAGAATGATGCAAAATGATCCAAAAATAAGAAAATTTCACTAAGGTTTTCTTGTAAAAAATAACGTGTATCGGCATAACCTAATGTTGAGACGTATGTCATCATGAAAATAAGTTGATTCAAGCATCAATTTTCATGGTTATCAAAGCATACCAAGTCAACTTTAACTTGCAATCATGATCTCAAACTCACAACCCAATGATCATGAATGCATACTATATATTCATCATAGCACTTATTGGTTCATTCCTCTATACGAAATGCCACGCTTTCTAAGCAATTGCCTCTTCAAACCTATTCATTTTTATAACACTTTAAATATAACAATTTCACTCGTTCCTGATACGACCCATATAACACAAACAGATCTGAGATTTTATTTTTTCAGACATTAACGAATATACACACATACATCAGATTCAGAAAGAAACATGTTATTGAATGTTTCCGCGTTCTCTGAGAAGTGAATGTTTTTCAAAAAACAAGAAAACAAAAGATGACGACACAATTCTAAATTGATAAATTGTCTTCACAAACCATATGCACACACAGAAGAAAATTGTTTACATTCAGTCAAGAATGGCTAGATTTAATCTTTGAAAAAGTGTTTATTAGGCCTAAATTAAATATTTTCAACTTACAATTTTCTGACAGCACAGGAAATGGCTGGAAACAATGATGACATCACTGATTTGAAATGTGGAATAATTGAACAAGATGCAAATGATTTACTGCCAGAAGAGGTAAAGGCGGAAAAGGATGACATTAAAACTGTATCTAATCTTTCTGAAAAGGAAGAGAACAAAGGCGATGGCAAAAATGTCACATTTATTGTAAAAGGAGAGAACATTATGGCCAGTAAATCAGTTCTGGCAAAAGCCAGTGATGTATTTCATGCCATGTTTTTTGGGCCACTGGCTGAAAGTTCATCCGAAGTCAAAATAATTGATTGTGACAATGTAATGGCATTGAAAGATTTTTTGAAATTCATCGAGGAGGGGAATGTTTCACTTAGTTTCCAGACAGTGCCTCAACTTTGGTACTTGTCACAAAAATATATGATTGAGTTGCTGACGATTCGATGTCGCTCTTTTGTTTCAGAGAAATTAGCAATTGATAATGCGTTATTGGTACTAGAAGCTTGTTTGAAAATTTTATCATCAGAAATGGGAATTATGTGTCTTGAATTTGTAAAAAATGAAATGTTCTTAATAGCTAATGATGAATCATTCATCAATTCAAAGAAAGAAGTTCTTAAATTAATCTTGGAGCAAGATCAACTTGACATTACTGAAATAGATTTATGTATTGCTGTTGAAAAATGGTGTATCAAGCAGTTAAATAATGATGGGATAAAAGAATCTCCTGAAACGAAAAGAGAAATGCTTGGAGAAATTCGATATTTGATTCGATTCCCACAAATCGGTTTTAAGAAACTTATGAGGCACTGTTTGTTGCCTGGAATGTTGCAGGACGAGGAATTTGTTTCAATTGCAAAGTATTTTGCATTGAAATCTGTGTCAACGTCAGATGCTGCCACAACACTAAGAGGCTTACCATTTCCACAAGAGCCACGATTGAAAAAATGCCATGTTTTTGTTGACATTAAAGCAGCAGCCAGAATGAAATCCAGAAATGAATTCCAGCCGCTTGAGTTCAAGGTGTCTAACAAGTGCTGGCTGACAGGACTGAGGGCCCGCTATGATCCACAATGCGACAAGATAACTTTCAGGATACAGAAGGAAGGCGATCGCGACTACTACTATATTCAAAATACCTATGCTGGCTTTAAAATGTTTTTGCTTACAACGCCAAGGAAACTTTTGCCGAAAGTTAAATACACAATAATACATACATTTTATGGAGATAACTATCGCAACTTACTTCATTTCAGCAACCCAAATAGTTATTTGTATCAGGATCTGAGAGGAAATGAATTTTGTTTAGACATAGTGAATGAATACAGAATGGGAATGATCAATGGGTTGCTTTTATCAGTTATTGACAAGACTCCCATCAAGAATTTTTCTGACGTCAAATTTAATCAAACTAAAGCCTATCAGTAAAATTGAAATTAAAGATTTTCTATTGCCCCCTGAAATTTTTATAGGGCGCAATGACAAATAATATGAATTAAATAAATATCAAGGGGTAAATATTCTAGTATGCACAAGAAAATTGAAAAAACTTTCTGTACAACAACCAAAATTGCTATTAAATTTCTGTGTAAACCCCTTGTTGATATTCACAAGTCAAGCGATTTGTGATTTCTTTCAAGGGGTGTTAAGGCACAGAGAGAGCATGGACACTAAAACAGTGTTTGTTAAACGTGGTATGACATGGTTTTAATTTGATGTATGAATTACAACTTTCTGTTGTCAGTTTCTCGTTGTTTTTTTTTTCCAGTGAATTGTGGGATCGCGAATCAAGGTAAAAAAGACAGCTATTCTTGCCAATCTAAAAAGTCAACTTTTCAAAATGTTCTGCTTGTTCTCATATAAACTATAATCATGGGCGTCCCCATAGGGGGGTACGGGGGGCGTTGTACCCCCTAATGCTTTATCTGTTGGCACAAACGAAATTTTTGTCAGAAAATTAAGATATATCCCAAACAAAGAAGGCAACGTTCTGTAGAAATAATTGCAAGTCGTGATCTTTTCCAGAAAACAATTATGGATTTTTTGCTAATATGTTTGAAAAATTTAATGTCGTCATTGGACCACTGATTTTTCAAACATATTAGCAAAAAATCCAATCAATTTGCCGACAAGCATTTTTGTTAGAAAATATGACATGACAGCCCATATAGCATTCTACATTTCAAATTTTTTTCCAGGGAAATCCCTGTTTTTG